>JAKTVB010000024.1:0-136347 GCA_030556995.1 Pichia gijzeniarum
GTTTGAAACAAGTACCATCTTATGCAATAAGAAACGGCGGTCGCAATAAGTTTTCGTTCGGGCCAAAAACATTAATTTGTGCAGAATAAATCAAACAAAACGTGTCACATCAGAGTTTTAACTAACATCAATGTTTTCTCATGTTCAGTTCTACTTTTTAAAATTTTGCTTAGTTTTATTTTTAACAATTTACTGCCTACATTTTCTGGTGACCATTCTTTTCATAAAACAAATAATACTGTACGTCCAGCATATCTTACAAATCCAGTCAGCGTACTTCTACTATTGTGAATTCCCCAATCCATAGTAATAGCATTACATACCCTTGTTTTTGAACCATTTCGAGCTCCCAAATCTTGCCCAAAACCTGTGTCTTGCCAAAAACTTTGGTGCAGCCCCCCAAAAAAGTTGGGAACCATGATTGTCCCACGTTGAAGCCCCACTGTTTGGCAAAAGTGTATGTAAAACGCTCGCCACTCAAAAAATATGCAGTCAATGTAAAAATGTCAATAGAAGAATTAGAGATTTCATAATCAATAACAAAAATATACCAGCCATGTTATATGAAACATGTTGTAAAAGATCATATTCTGACCAATTAGGAATGGTGATTGAGCCTATCAAAGCTTGACATTTAGGGATCAGCTGATTGCATTGGCTTACTATGGTATAGAGAATTTGGAACAGTGGGACCGAATTCCTTATCTCTAAATTCTTATTTTCCAAAAATATTTTGGGGGTAAAACATATTTCCACTTGTGGTTTTACAGGAAACTTAAATTAAATCTCTCAAAATTTAATTTAATCACGATTCTATAAATAAGAGGTGTTTTTCCATCATGTGGATCCCAAATTCATAACTTAAATAGAATCACCGAAATTCATACACATTAATAGTATTAAGAAAGATTTTCGCACGCTCAACCACTTATTTAATTAGTTAAAGATTCATGCTTTCGCCCGCTACGAAAACCTGAATTTGTTTAAATTGAATTTTTCTCCCTTCATGTTATTCACTCTTCTTTTGTTATAGCATGGTCTGGAACCAACTAGATCCCGATAAGGCTCACATCGCATATGCCTGCATTGGTTTTTTTACTGTCATCTTTGCGCTGTGTTCATCTGTCGTTAAAGAATACTTATTTTTTGGTGAGGCTCCCGCAGCATCAATCTATGGCTTAATCATTGGTCCTTGTTGTCTAAACTTTGTCGATCCGTTCAAATGGGGTAACTTTTATTATAATACTTTGGAATTATCAAGAATATTATTGTGTATTGAGTTAGTTACTGTTGGGATGGAGTTACCGGCTAAATATATTTTCAATCATTCTATTCCCCTCTTAACTCTATTATCATTTTCAATGATTTTGGGCTGGCTCATTTTTGCCTCCTTTATTCACTTAATTATTCCGCATTATAAATTTAGCTGGAGTCTATTAATTTCAGCTTGTGTTACGGCAACAGATCCTGTATTAGCACAGGCAATCATCGGCAAAAGTAAATTTGCTTTGCACCATGTCCCAACTCACTTGAAAAATTTATTAACTGCAGAGTCAGCAGCCAATGATGGTTTGGCAGTTCCGTTTGTCTTTCTTGCTTTGAATATTATAATTTATTCCGGTAACAGCAAAGAAATTGCGAAGAATTTTATATGCGTTACCGTATTATATGAGTGTGTATTCGGTTGTTTTTGTGGATTTTTAGTCGGTTATACACTCAGTTGGTTAGTTAGGTTGGCTAGACGTCTTAAATTTATTGACAGTGAGTCAAGCACATTTTTCTCCCTAGCAATAGCGTTTTTTTGTGCCGGTTTATCTCCAATTCTTGGTATAGACGACTTACTGGCATCATTTATGGCGGGTTGCGGCTTTGTTTGGGATGACTGGTCAGACGAATCTTCTGAGCTCGAAGCAAAAGCATCGAGTTTTAATGACTCGTTGCACATCTTTTTGAACATTACCTATTTTGTATACTTTGGTACCATAATTCCATGGAACCAATTTAATAATAATTTACTGAAATTAAATGCTTGGAGATTGGTTTTAATTGCGATAGTTTTTTTGTTCTTGAGAAGATTACCGGCTGTGATAATGCAATACAAATTTAACTCTCAAATACATTCCTTGAAGGAAGCTGTGTTTGTAGGCCATTTTGGTCCCATTGGAGTTAGTGGTATATTTGCCTCGATACTGGCGATTTCGAAATTGGAGGAAACGGCTTTATACATAAATTATGATCCGGCAGAAGAATTAATTCCTCTTGATATTCAGTACTCGGGCTTGATAGACACTATCTATCCTTTGGTTTCATTCTTGGTTGTTGTGTCAATTATAGTACATGGATCTTCGGCTGCTCTAATAGTCCTGTACTCTAAAATAATTGGAAAGTTATTGGGTTCGTCTGAGCTTAATTCAAAAAATGAATCCGAAATTGAGGACTACAACACTGAGAATGGTAATGATGATAATGGACAAAGTAGAGTCACGAACAGTACGAACTGCCATAGCAGCCTATGATGACCATGGCGACGAAGAAGATGGAGCTAGAATTGAAGGAAAAAAGGCTGAGACAAGTATTCCAACTAAATCATTGATCATAACCGATAGTAGGGAACTGGAGTTAAAACTTGCAGTTAGCTTCAATGAAAGCTAGATTGAATAGCTCTTAATGCCACAATTTTGGTGCATATTGATTTAGGTTTGTTCATGTACTATTTTCTGGGGGAATTATCAAACATTTGAAGTCTCAGTGGCAGACTAAGTGCCGTTGGCTTCCCCGTGTAGAAAGGAAGCAAATAGATGGTGATGGATCTGAGTGTAAAAATTTACCGAAAAATTTTTGGGAAAAGATTCTGGCCGGTCCAAAATTGTGTGGGTTATTAACTGTAGCGAGGTTGCCCTGGATAGGTTACCGCTAGTATCGAAAGTAAAAGGTAGCATTCATGTTGGTCTTTGGGCAAACAACAAATATCACTACTTTACTTAATATAAATTACAAACCGTCGATAATTTTGTAGTGAGCTTTTTTGTTAACGATGCTGCTAATCCTTGAATCAACGAAGACGAAAAAAACTTTAGTGTTTACTGCGCTTGTTTCTATACCAGTCTAAAACAACAAGATGCATTACTTAATATGGCCACTTGATAATTTCACCACGCTCACAAGTATAAATACTGGATAGCCCCCCTACGCTGAACTCATGCTATATATCATAATAGACTTATTCATAAAATTAACTGTTGCTGTAATTATTAACATGGTCATAACTTTACGCGTTAGTCAATTACAAAACTTAAAAAAGTCCGAAAATTTTTTTGCGTAAAAAACTGCGAAAAACATGTTAAACCCACAACAGATAATCTGAAACATACAAAAACAGCTTTAATCCTTTATAACTCGCCCAACACCTTTTGAAACAACTTAAAACATACATAAATCAAAAATACCACTATTATCTTTACTGCAAGCACTTTAGTGCAGCAGCGAACAGCATTTGCACAGAATTTTGCTTTTTTTAACTTTCATTTTGAAGCTTTACTTTCCAATGAGGTAAAAAAATTTTCACCCAGGTTACTTTTAGAAAGAAATTACGTAAAAAAATACAACAGTTGTAACTGAAGCGTATAGACACCCAAAGTTAGTAATATACTAGGATCACACTTGTTAAGCTGAAGAATCTTCAATCAAAGTAAAACATTCGTAACTACGCTACAGCAAAATGTTCAATAATCATGACAATATATAATTTTTTAACAAGAAGTCAGATATAACAGCTTAAAACTAACGTTGCACAAAGTACATAATCTTTATTTGCGAAGTCAAATGTTGGGAAATGCTGTTGTAGTTGACTAACACGAGCTTGAATATCCATGTTAATTGTAGTTCACACTTACTTCGTTACTTTCTATAAACTATAAGATAAAATTACATAGAAGAGAAAACTCTCTTCTACTTATAAACTTTTCACTTTACAGATGTTTAGCTTACTGCGGTATTTATTTGATCAACCTGATGACGGCATTAGAGTGATCTGCATTCTAATGCCATCACAGATTAATACCGCACAACAAATGCCATAATACTTTAGACCGGCTCCTGAATATAAACCAATAAATCTTAAATCAAATGATTTCCCAATAAATACTTCGCTACTTTATTCTTCAAACAATCGAACTATTTCCTATGTAGATGCTTAGCATTGTCAATCAGCAATAGCCTTATTGATATTTGCCAATGCACAGCAGCAATACAGATAAAGCTGCAAACAGTTAAGCCAGAAATGATGGCCTTGTCCGGCAGTGAACCAAAACACTTAAAAAACACGCCTTTTGACTTCTAGTAACCGCAATTTTTATGAAAACAAAACACTGGGAATTATCCGCAACACTTATTTCTTTCTAATCAACATATTTGGACGTCGTTAGGATATTTAGTACAACGGTCAAAAACGTTTTATGACGACCTGTTTTTACAAGACAATTGCAACTCAAGATGTAAAGCTTTTTTCACCAAAGTTTGTAGGAGATATTTTTCTCCGACCTTTTCTTATCATAAACATACTACTGTTAAAAAGGGTCAAATCCGCTTCGTGCCAACTTGCCCAATTTTAACCCCAAAACTCTGTGGAAGATGACATAGACTAATTCAAAGCCACTGATTCCATTGGTAACTACATAATGACGTATGGGGGCTGTGTGCATGCAAAGTTGAAACGGCTAGAAAAGGGATGTATGCCACAGTGAAGACGGCAATTGAGACTAAAAAATCCTGAAAAAATGCACGTAGTGTAATTGCCCAAAGGCCTGTTTTTTGTTCTTACTCGTGCCCACAAAGCTTCTTAAGCTAAAGTTGCAGTGAAAAGTACACATAATATGGATGATCAAACTGTTGAAGTTTGGGGGCCTAAGAAAATTTTCTGCACAAGCTAAATGTCTTTGAAAAAAACTGGGGTCAAAACAGGCACTCCTACTCCTACAGGGGTTTCGATATTGGTTTGAAACAAGTACCAGCTTATGCGGCCAAATACAGCAATCACAATTTTTTTTTTCCCGAGCCAAATACATTGCTTTGTGCACAAGGAATTCAATACGACATGCCACACGGGAGTTTTAACAAAATACCAATGCTTTTTCACATCCTGTTTTATTTTACTAATATCTATTATTTTTTACTCTTAATAACTTACTGCCTACATTTACCACTGCCTATTATTACTATGAAATTAATAATAGTGCACGTCCAGTGCGTTTTGGAGAATTTAGCCAACGTACTTTTGTTACTACTACAAAATCTGCCAACTGTACTAAAAATACCACATCTTCAGTTCTACTCCTGCACCACGTTCAGGAAGTTCCCAGCTCTTTTCCTCAACTCCCGTCCTTGCTCAGTTTTTGCAGCTGCTAGAATCCCTGCTGAAGCCTGTACAAACGTTACAACACAAAACAGTATGATAAATCAAGTCTTTGCTGGAACTGCCCGTCCTCGAGCAGCCCACCTGCACTACAAACTACACTGCAGCCAATACTGCTGGTGGTGGTTGCAAAAACCTTCCAACCAGCCACTAAAATGTCCTGCCCATTTACTTCTCTTGTTTCCAAACTACCCACAACTGCTAAATCCTGCCTAAAACATTTTTTGTGTAGCCCCCCAAAAAAATTGCGAATCATGATTGGCTTACTTTGAAGCCTATTGTTCGGGCAAAAATGTATGTGAAACCCTCGCCACTCAAAAAAACATTCTTAAAGATAAACCGCTTTCAAATGGCGTTAAAACCCTGAACCCTGTTGCAATTAAAAACTATTTTCTAAAAAATTTATCATTTGAGGACATTGAAATCAAATCAAGCTTAAAATATTTACACCCTGATGTTGCAAATAAGGTTTATTTGTTTGGTAAATTATTAAAAGACTTACAGGGTTGAATATCAAATTTCTATGAAACGGATGTTGCGTTATTTACAGGAAGGCCCAGCGGTATTATCGTTGGATAGATTTATTAAACTTATATTACTGTATTGATGTTAGCAAATGTATTACCGGAATTTTGGCATTATAAATTTTGTAGCTGTTGAAATGCTTTTGAAATCTCAAAGCTCAATCTTATAAAGATACTGCCCAATTAGATACTTTCCCTATAATTCTTTACATTTTTTATTAAAAACTATTTTTGCCTTAAACCTCGTATGACATACAATATACTAGAAACGTGAAATCAAAACTGGTATAGATTTGAAGCAATTTTTAAGTTTAAAATTAGAGAGTAAATGTGAAACAAACATTTTTTCATCAAGAAGATCTGCAAATTACCAACCCCGATTTATCAGAGCAGCCCATATATATAAAAAAAATGTTATCATTTCCATTCTTCTTATTTCCTTTTGATTCACCAGACCAAAAGTGCTGTTTTTCTTGTCTAGCTTGCTGGCAACTTCTTGACATGCCAGAGCTCCAGCAGGGGTCGCAAAAGCAAGTTCCAGCCGCACAAGAACCCTGCGCCTCCTTTTTTCCCTCAAAAATTCATTGCGCGGCTGAAGCTAATAACGCCGCACAAAAATTGGGCAGATTTTTAGCAAGGCGTTTTTGACATCGAAGACAGGGAAATTCAGCCACGGCGTTATTCTGTGATATGTACCAAAAACAATATGTGGGAGACTACCCAAACAGCAGATAGTACCGTTTTTTTTTTTGGGAAATCAGTCCCTGGATTAAAGTTTAATTTAAAAGAGGCATTGGCGATAAGTGTCCATTTGCTTTTGGTAAATGTTTCGAGGCTTTTCATCATTTTTTTCAGTTATTTCTTTTTCTTATTGTCTTTCTTATCGTAACTTCAGCTTTCTGAGAATATAAAAAGCAGTTTTGTTTCCTTCTGTTCATTCGTGGCCCACACTTTTGATCAGATATTTTGAAGCGCTGAATAAGGGAATAAAATCATTTCTACTTCCATTATCTATTTTTTTTCTAATTTTTCTTTCACAACCTTCGCCTACACAGAATTTCAAACTTGATATGTCCGTTATTGCAGAGAAAGAAAAACTTCCCGTTGTGCATACTCAGTTCATAGGTAATAATACATCATCAGGCAGTTCAATCACTAGCGGGCAACCCACTGAGAATGATACGCCAGATGAAAACAATGAAGAATTGGTTTTAGCAAGAGATTTCAAACCTAGACATGTTAGTATGATTGCCATTGCTGGTGCTATTGGGACAGGTTTAATTATTGGCTCAGGTACAGCCTTGAAAAGAGGTGGTCCTGCTTCCCTTTTTATCGGGTATGCCTTTACTGGTGCTATATTGCTTGTTGTTTTGCTATCATTAGGTGAAATGGCAGCTTTTTCCCCCATGGATAAAGCTTTCTCTGGCTATCCAGGGAGATATGTTGATCCGGCCTTGGGGTTTGCAGCTGGTTGGAATTATTTTTTCAAATATGCAATCGTGTTAGCTGCAAACTTAAGTGCTTTAGGTGTCATTATTCAATATTGGCGACAAGATTTAAACGTTGCCATCTTTATTTCAGTTTTCTTGGTTGTCATTACTTTTGCTAATTGGTTTAAAGTGACTCTTTACGGTGAAATGGAATTTTGGTTTGCAGCTGTAAAATTAATTGTGCTGGTCATTTGCTTTATTACATGCTTGGTCATCACTTGTGGTGGATCACCAACTCACAAAACAATTGGTTTCCAATACTGGAATGAGAGCGCTTTTCTTGAATACTTAACTGATGGAAGCACTGGTAGGTTCTTGGGTGTATGGGCTTGTATCATTCAATCATGTTTCTCGTATGTTGGTTCTGAAGCTGTTGGTGTTGTCTTTGGTGAAACTCCTGATCCTAAAAAAAACATCCCAAAAGCTTCTAAGCAGGTTTTGTTTAGGGTTTCTTTCTTTTACATTTTTGGTGTTTTCATTTTAGGTCTTGCAGTCTCACCTCTTAATAAAGCATTGGCCACTGCTTCCGGAAGTAATGCAGCTGCATCACCTTTTGTGGTTGCCTTCAAAACAGCGGAAATTAAGGTTCTTCCAGATTTCATTAATGCTTCATTACTCATTTTTGTTGGATCAGCAGCTAATACTGACGTTTATCTAGGTTCACGTACCCTCTATGGCTTAGCCAAAGATGGTTTTGCCCCTAAAATTTTCATGAAACTGAACAGAAATGGCATTCCCTATTATAGTTGCTTGTTTACTTCTATGTGGGGGTTATTGGCCTTTATGAATGCTAAAAGTTCTTCAGCAACGATTTTTGGCTATTTCTCATCCTCTGTAACTGTTTTTGGTATTTTGAATTGGCTAAATATAATGCTAGCTTATATTTGTTATTATAAGGCAACTGTGGCTCAAAATGTTCCAAGAAAAGACATACCATTTCGTATGTGGGGTCAACCTTATGTTGGCTATATTGCCACATTTTTTATTGTGATCATCACTTTTTTCAATGGTTATAGTTCTTTTATCGATGGATTTCACTACAAACAATTTATCACTACATACATTGGTATTGCTTTCTATTTGTTAATGATCATATGCTATAAGATTATACATAAAACTAGGAGAGTTACTGCACAGACTGCTATCCTTTACAATTTTGAATCACAACTACATTCCGAATATAAGTCATAGATTTTCAGATAAGAATTTTAGCAGTTTTATAATAACGAAAGTGTATATATATGTATATCTCGTAAAATTATAACTACTATATGCTTCCATATCTATCTCTCATCCAATATTTCTACTGAAAATTGGCATCTAAATCAAAACCAACAAATCCTTCATCAAAATTGGGCATCTCTTGTAAAATTGTATGTAAAATGTTTGTTAAATCTTCATCAGTAAGTAAATCTGATGCAAAATCCAAAGGAAACTCTTGAAAATTTGAGAATTGTCCATTTGTTGATGAATGAAAATCGTTTTTTGAATCAGATGTTATTTCGGACGTAGATTTTTTTTCCACAAACTCTTTAATAAACAGTGAATACGTATTTAAAATAAATTATAATATTTTCCCGCAATTTCCCATGAAAACGACATTTTTTTTAATAGATTGACAAAAAATATTGACGTGTCTAATTTATAATGTAAAATACGATTTTTGTATAAAGTAACTTCAGACATTAAAATCATAACAGATAATATTGTAATATAAACAGTCACCAATGACCAATTTACTATATCCTGAACGTTCAAGAAAGAATTTATAGAAATCTTTATGTCAGATATGATTTCCAAACAAAGTTTTAATGAATCAGGATTTGATACGAATGGTCTATGGAAAGTCAATAACCCTAGATAATATTGATTTCTTACACCCATTAAAACTTGATTATGTCCTTCCGATTCTAAAATTTTAATGTTC
Source organism: Pichia gijzeniarum (assembly GCA_030556995.1). Lineage (NCBI taxonomy): Eukaryota > Fungi > Ascomycota > Pichiomycetes > Pichiales > Pichiaceae > Pichia > Pichia gijzeniarum. The sequence goes on from JAKTVB010000024.1 coordinate 9,352, forward strand.
CATTGCAATGCTTCTGGTAATTTTTTCTCCATTCAAACATTTTGTTCGTAAATTCTGTCAAGCTGCTCAATGATTTAGATGCATCAATTGTTTCAGGTGTATTTTTGAAAAAAATTAAAGGTTTGTAAACTTCACATAATCTATACATTTCACCTAAAAGTTTCAAATGGCCAGATACATCTAGGTAAGTCATCAGTATCTCTTATGGTAGCCACAGAAGAAGTAAGAATGGACAATCTCCCCAGAACATTAGCAACAAAATGTTCAGTTAAGTAACGGCCCCAATAAATTCTTCTTCTTACCCTAATATCATATTCAATGAGAAAAAAAGTTCCTGAATCTGATTTCCAATACTGTGGATCCTGTGATAAACCTGCATGCTCGCCAATCCTTGTTGCAATTCCTGATAATAACCAAGCTGAAACATTATTGCCTCTTCCTAAATCGTAAATGGAGAGTGTCAGCAATGCTTGAATCATCACAATATCTGAATAATTGTTCTCCTTTAATTTATCAAAAATTAAAGTTCTAGAAAGGTTGTAGAAATTATTTGATATTAAACCATTCTGTGAGTTTGCATTATCGGACCCCAAACTTCCCAAACAGCATAGAGCATAGATCAATTCTTCACTGCAATAAGTGACAGAGACTTTTATGTCATTTAAAAATCGGTCAAAAAAGATTCTCGATGGATAAACATTGTAACATCGGGATATCTCCATACGAAAAAATTGCAATCAAATCCAAAATTGTCTTTGTGTGAAATTTTTCAAAATCTGCCACTGAATTTTCATTTTCATTTTCATTTTCATTTCCATTTCCATGTTCATTTTTATTTTCGTTATTTAAAGAAATTAAGCTGGACCTCTGGGGAATATATATTGATGATGAACCATATTTTGCAACCGTACGAACCTGAATAATATTCGATGCTTTTTTGGTTGTATTCAATAGAACTCCACTTCCACTTGAAATATTCTGATCGGCAAATTTTGGAATCGGGTTAGTGTTTTCCATATGATAATCAGATATTGGTTCATGAGAAGAAGGAGTAAAATCAAGATTGGAAACAATTACATTTCTTTCAATTTCGTTTACGGCTTGGATGTTTTTCAACAATTGTAGTAAAGAACTGTTTTCTCTCTCTAGCTTTTTCACGTAGGTAAACGTGTATTTAAAACCTCTGTTGTCTTCCGTAATAGGCTCACTTTTAATATTCCATTTAACACAGTTTGAACATGGGATATCACCGCTGCATTTTCTCTTTCTTTTACGACAACTATGGCAAGCCAAATTTTTAAAACTAGGCTGAGGCTGCGACATGCCAAGCAAGAAAGCCCGCCAGCTGCAATTCTTTCTAGCAAAAGATCATCCTAACACGTTTACGAGCTGACAAGGCTCGATCATTTCCCTCGGAAAACATGCTAGCTGATAATATAGAAATGAAATGCAAAAATTTAGTGCACGGGTTTTGTGTTATCACGTGAATTATATGCAAAACCAAAAATGAACAAACGGGAGAAAAAGAAGATAATAGCTCCGGTATCGATTGCGGAAGCTCGTAGGTGAAACATATAGGAAGCAACATCGAGGAAACTGCGTAACACGTGTACATGCACATGCGTAGAAGACTCTTTCCACAAGTTCAGACCTGTCTTTTCTCACTTTGGATCATTCTCAGTCTTCCTTATTTATGAAATGCTGGTACCTACAGTCATTTCAAAGGGATGCCAAAAAATCGTTCTAAACAATCTACTCTCCATGAAGAGCCTGAAGGGTGAAACCAATTTACAAACTCTTGATTTTCTTAGTATGCTTTCGTCTAATTTTCCAAAACTGAAAAAGTTGAATTAATAATATAAATAATAAAATTTAAAAATCTTTTTGGGGGGACTTATCGTTCTTTATTTCACAATACCATCATTGCTGTGGCTGACAAACATTTCTTCATCCTTAAATTTAAGAAAACCGGTCCTAGAGTCATGCTAGGAAAAGACCTTAGAGCTAGATTAAAGTGGATCAAAATTGAAGTTTGTAGGTGCATTTTCCAAGGTTTACCAATACCTGATTTGGTTACCTGTTAGACTTTTTTTCAAGCTTCAGTTGTCTTAAGTGGTCCTGGCAAAAAAAAAATTGGCTTGTTTGCTAGATTGGGAAATATGAAACTTTATACACTCTATGAAGGTAGGAGTATCCACTTTTATGTTAACTCCATTAAATTAAAGGGTAAGAAGGTTACACAATGGTCTGTTCAAAGGCATCCATTTTTTCTATCGATATGCTCATCCACTTATTTACTTGAACATTGTCAATTCTTACAGTCTGATTTAGTTCATCTCTTCATCTAGTTAATACAATTTGTGAGTACTAACTGTTAGTGAGATTGATTGACTAAGTAAAAGTTTTTTTCAATTACTTGATTCAAATCATTTATGGACATTAAATGAAGTTGATTTAATACATGATTTCACATGTTTCAAAAATTAGTTTTCCCATATATTCATCTGCTTGCTCGAGTAAATCTTTTTTGTGAATCATAGGATTTTTTGCGCTCGATTAGCTCAAGTAAAAAGATCAAGTTGTTACTTTAAACATAAGATTTTTTCATGTAGATGTAACACCATAAGCACTACTGTGTTATGACAAGAATGTTGTTATACCCATTCAAGAGAAATGCCTCGGTTGTTAATTACAAATTGCAACATTTTCTTAATCTCATTCAAAATCAAAAATGGTAGCCGTTTAACCTGATGGGAAAACATTGTTTTTAATTTTGCTGCCTTTCAAACAATATTTTGACCCCGTCTTCTATTTGGGTCAAGTACAATACCGTCACCGACAAGTTGAAAAGCAATGTGTTAGAATATTTTTGTGACTACCGCAAGATAGTTTAAAATCGATCCAACACATTTCTACAGCATCTATTTGCATTAAAATGCCCAATTTGTTATTATAAAAGGAAAGCAAACCCGTGTAAAATTAGCTCTACGTAAAAGGACCAAAACTGTATAAAATATTGTACACCAGATCCGACAGGCCTGTGGAAAAACTCACGTGAAGAATCCATGCCAGCGACAAAAGCCTCCCCGTTGAGCGCTAACGATAAGATCAAGCAGATATGCAATCTCGTTAAAGTTGAAAATGTACCGTATTTAACGAACTTCAAATCCTAAAGAGAAAAGAAACAATTAATATATTAATGTATTTCAGAGTTACACAACTAAACGAGATAAATCAGAATTTTCAGCGGCCAAAAACACACCCTTTGGATTTCTTTATAATGGCTCAACGACTTTCTGGTGAAGAATATAAATTTTTTTCGAAAGCCAATTTGATATCTCCCTTTGAATTACATAATGAACTAGAGTTTGCTGGTTTCATTGATAAAGTGAACTTAAAATTAGGCCGAAAATTATATTGCACACGTTATGAATTGAATCATTTGGGAATAATTTTAAACGCCGAAACAGGTTACCTAATACATATAAGTTCTACAACTGATATAGCCAACAATTTTGTTTTTGGACTCACATACGATATAAATAAAATTCTCGAACCTATTCTCAGGGTTTGTAATTTTAAAAATGAGCCCCAGACAGATATTGTATTAGTGAAAAGATGGATTAAGCTTTTATACATTGAAAACGGATTCAAAATTACAATTAATAAGCATCGTCCACAATTTCATATGGAGTATCATTCTTCATTGCCTTATTCTGGTGTGATATGCAATCGAAGAGAAAGAGGATTTGTTAGCGTGTATTCAGAGCCAGACCCATTAATTTCAGTTGTAAAAGCGTATCAGTGTGATTTTTGTTTAAGATCGGCCTTAACAATCAAAAGATTAATGATTCATATCAACCAGTACCACAAACTACCGAAAGGACTTTTATCCAGAGACTTCATATCACCTTCGTACAGTCAGAGTTTTCCAAATGGTTTTGTAACAGTTTTGATAAGTGAAAGATTCATTGAACTTGAAAAAGATTTCACCCCAATGTACAAAAACTATTTGTTGCCTTACACAATACCCAATAATCTAGCCACATTCCATTATAAAAAGTTTAATACGATAAAAACCGTTAAACTTGGGTATACTATCAATGAAATTTCAAAATTGGATGAAATGTTCAATTACAATTATATAATAAAATTTTTTGATAAGTTGAAGATCAAAGATTTCAACTATTACTTGGACTATTGTCGAATAGATGATACATATAGAAAAATAAATAGTTTTTTAAGCAAGTTAATTTTTAAGATAATTGTCGTCAGAACCGAGACATATGAATATGATCCCAATTTAGCTGTACATAGAGAAAGAGTCCTTAAGTTTTACATTTCATCATCGCCACGGCAAAGTTTCACTTTTAAAAAACTCTCCAACTATAATAGATTTATTGAATATGCAGCTAATGTTTCAAACGCATTGATAATATTACTTGCTTCATTTAACATAAAAAAATTTAAATTGCCATTATACTGTGCAAAGCCCGAATATAATGTCTATTTTACTCAAAACCAGAAAATTTTAATGGCTAGAATATTAAAATATGTGTTATCCAATTATAAAAATGGTAGCATAGAAGTATACAGTGAAAAACAAATAAGAAAAGAAAACTTTAGGCTTGAGTTGAAAGGCGAAGAATTATATTTTTGGAACACATTGAGTGAGTTTCTTAACGACATTTCCATACAAGAACAGGGAAAAAACACCCCCTTGCAAACGATATTTTCATTTGCGACTTGCAAGTACGACTTTTCTGCTAATAAGTTGAATTTTTATAAGCCCTTAAAAAGAAGTCAAATTTTCAAATCACTACTGTATATGATAAGGCTAAGTTTTCTTTACGTAGTAACATATGAGACAGATGAAGCTTATAATGCTTTAATTATTAAAGCTACGCTATATGGGGAGCTTAGAAGAGTTATGGAAAAGTTGTACTATCCCACATTGTACTACTTCTTAAAAAAGAAATCAACTACAATTCATCCATTTTTTAATTCGGAAAAATATACTTATGTACACCCAGTCTTTTTTCATGATAAGTTTGTTGGTTGCAAGATTATTGGTTTGTATAGTTTGAAGTTGATGCTAGAGAAAACGAAGAAATACATGGCGAAGGAATTTTTGTACATCAAAAGGTTTACAGAATTTCAGTTCAGCCCTATTAAACAAGAGCTTACAGGTCAAAGTGCCAATTCTAACATCAAAGAAGAGCACACAGGAAAAGATTTTGATTACAAAGAAAAATGCTTTGGTGCAAAATTTAAAAACTCAGTATCTGGAATTACCTGTTTATTAGTCGGATACTTAATTTTAACCAATCGACCTTTATCAGAGTTCAGCAAATATTTAGCCATTTCTGAAAATTCGTTTAAATTTGAAAACGATCTTTTAATTATTTCAACTGAGGAGTTTACATTAACTGTTCAAGATCGAAAGATAATTCATTTTTTTAGATGTTACCAATTGTTTAGATTGGTTATAATAAAACTTGAAAAAGAGTATGACAATGGAATTTTTTTTTTAAACTTAGATTATGTCGATTACAAAACTTTTATGGACCTCATGTCAAGTAAATACACAAGTTACTGGTTTCTATCAAATTTTTTGAATGCATGCCATGATAAACTTGAAAAAAAAAAATGTTCTAGTGACTGGTTGAGGTTGATTGAAAATAGTTTAAGAGAAAGAAGTGAAGGGTATTTAACTATAGATTTGAAATTAATTGCGCCTGAGTACCAAAAGTATGTTGGTGAGGAAACTATTGAAGACCTTGATCCAAGATCACATATTTCCTTTGAAGATAATGTTGATTTAAAAGATGTTATTGAAAGTGGATTTTTGGATTGTCAATTTGGAAAAGATAATGAAACTTTTTGTGAGAAGATTGAAGACGATAGGGAAACAGAAACAGATTCAGAAAAGGAAAAGTATGTTGATGACGGGATTTATGATGACATGATTGCACGTATAAAAAGACAAAAAAGGGAGCCGTCGACCAAAGAGGTTCAAATTTAGTGTATATCATAAAATCTATTATTTAGCAAAAGCTTTTATGTAAAGAGTAAATAGCAGTTCATAAAGTAAAAGTGAAAGGATCAATAAAAATCATTTCTTACCTTTTTTAACAAGTTTTTTCTTAACATGTTTTTTGATTTTACTTTTACGTTTTTCTCTGGCAGCTTCTTTAACCTTTTGTTTATGCAATTTTTTACTATCTTTATCTTGAAAACGTTTTAACTTTGACTTTGATTCGCTAGATTCAGAATCAGAATAAGAATCATCATCTTCAGTGTCATCATCATCCTCGTATTCATCACTGCTTTGATTATCATCGGTATTGTCATAAGCCTCACCATCCTCATCATCGTCATAACCTTCAACATCATCACCAAAACCGCCATCAGCACCATTGTCATCACGTGCACTTTTATTTTTAATAAGTTTGGCATCTGTTACGTTTACGCTCCCCACCAGGTCAACCAACGTATCTATGTCACCATCAGTAAATTTAGAAAAATCTCTTTCATCAATGTTGTGCAAACTACTAACTAGGTGTAGGCTCCTAAACACTTCATCATCAAACTCATCATCATCTGAAGATTTTAGATTCAGTGAGTTTAAATAATCTAATAAAAATTCTTTTGTTTCTTCATTATCATTAATACCATTACTAGCTTTGAATTCTTTGAATAACAAGTCATGCGGAGTTATAACAAATTTGAAAATTTCACGCTCAGCATAAACATTTATCTTTTTAGTTCTACTAAAAAAGTCATTAACATTTTTGATATCCATTCTTAAAAAGTCCATTGCCATTGGATGATCCGGTTCGACTGATTGTGAAACGTCAAAAACATATAACTTTTCATCATGAACAATTGTATTGTACTCGCTTAAATCTGCGTGAACTAATCTACATTTTTGAAACATGAACCTCATTAGTATTAACATTTCATGATAGTAATGTATTACTGAATTTAAATCCGCAAAGTTATAGTCTCTTAGTTTTGGAGAGGGCTCCCCTTTACCACGAGTTAGATATTCCATAACTAAAACATTTTCTCTTAATTCGACTGGTTTGGGAGAGTTGATAAGGGGCTGTGCATGTAATCTTTTTAAGTTTCTAAATTCCTTCTCAGCCCAATTTTTAACCATCTGCCTCGGGTTTTTAGATTGTCTCTCCCCAAACCTATGCTCACCAACAACGTATCTAGTTCTATCCTTAAAAACAAGAATCGAAGTCTTATAAATTTTAACGGCAAATTCCTGGTTTGTTGTTTCGTTCTCTGAATAATAAATGTTTGCTTCTTTACCAGTGGAAACACACCCATTAATTTTGGTAATTGTACCATTATTAAAAATTTTACCTAAAAACCTCAATGTTCTTGGATCTAAAACTTGATCAACAGTAGCCCTTAATGCTTTGTCCCTTGTAATCCTATGATTTACGGACATATCTAAATTAATTTTATCCGCATAACGATCCAAAATATCACTTTTTTCTTTGAGAACTGCATGTGAACTATGATTGGAACTGAGTTTGTGGGAACTTTCACCTCCACTATCATCTTCAGAGTAGTCCGAGAAAGACATTGTGTGCTAGTTATGTGTTATTATAAATAACATATGGTTAAGAAAAATATTTTGATAGAATACTTTGTTTTCACGTGAAAAAAATTTTTATCGAGACATGTTGAAAATTTAAAACAGAAATTAATAAGTTTGTATTTTAAAATAAATATTTTACAGAACAAATATGTTATTACATAACAAATCAGATCATTGGCTAAGTTTGTCAAGTAAATCGACGGCGTAAGTTCCAAACCCAGAGCAAGGACGAGTAATGCGTTTACGTAAACGTAAGTAATAGCTAAGAGCTATTGAAATGAAATAAACACGTAATATTTCGGAAATGAGTATTGTCACCACCGATACAAATACTTCATAACTTTCACTTGCACTTTGTTCAGAAAGCACGTCAGATACTCTTTTAGTAAGACGAGCGGTGGATTGTAAGGTATCAGTTGAGAGCGCCGAGGAAGTCGTAGTAGAACCTGTTAATGTCGTTGACGCAACTTTTAAAGGTGTAGAAGCGGAAGAAGTGGAAGAATATTCTTCTTTAAACCATAGCTCACTCAAATAAACCATAAACACATTGCCCACAAAAAAGTCTATAAGATAAACCAATACAAATACTGCGAGTATTTTAATGATCGTTAAATTTGCTTCGGTATTCAACGAAGTGTTTGATAGAGTAAAGTTGGCAAGCTTCTTTAAGCTGACGTAGCAAAGTATAGTAATAATCAAAACAAACGTATTTAACAGATAATACATCCATTGGAAAATATCAATAGGATGATTAGTGAACAAGGATAGCAAACCGAAAACACCGGACATTTTGTTTATGGCGGTATAAAGCAGAATAAGCTCGAGCCCACTGTGAAGGGGGATGGCCCTAAAAAATGTCTTAGGCAAGTGTCTTCTGATTCCCCTGAACTTCATTCTCAGCGGCTCTCTGTCCATACAACGACAGAAACGTCAGAGGCTTGGGGGATTAACTGGGAAGCAGATCAAGAGGAACATCAACTGCAGAATCTAAAATATCCAATCAAGGTGAAAAATGGAATCGTCGATCGGCGCTTTTTCTTTTCTGATCAGTTTACAACAAATTTTAGTTTAGTTATGAGAGATTGATCTAGAGCGGTCATGGAATTATACACTTGACCGAATTTGCCTTCAGGTTCATATCAGCTTTGTGGGCTCAGCATCAGAACAGTATAACGCTTACACCATGTTCAAGTTCCTAAAGAAGCATCTCACAGCCCCTGAGAGACCTTCCAGATTTTCCATTTTAGACTTTGCCAAATCTGAGACTTTCCCGAGAATTCAATCCACGTCAGATTCCTCCCTTGGTGGATACTCAACTGCGTACTTTGAACCTTACAGGGCATCAGCTGACTCAAATTTGTTAGCTCATTTTCATGGAAATTTAAACCAAACTCTTCCAAAGGGTAATACCAAAGTTAGACAAAGTGGTTGGGCGATGTTCAAGACCAAAAACAGAATTCAGGATCCAAATGCTCAGTTCAAACCTTTTTATCTTTTAAAAAGTCAGGCTAACTTCTGGTGGGATTGGTCTCCATTTGAAGTTTTACATTTGCGTATAATGAATTTGTCACCAGAAAGAAAATTTATGGTTAACATTCAAACTGACACCATGTCAAGAACTGATCTATATCAACATAGATTGTTTACGAATCCTCTAAATAATAGCAATGGTAGTCCAGTTTGGGAAAACATATTCATTAATTTAAATGAATTTGTGCTTACAAATAGGAGGCACCGTTCAAGTTCAATATCAATCTGAGTTCGAAAAGGATAGAATTAAATCTATTGGTATTTCAATTGCCGACAATAAATTCGGTTCTTTTGATTTACTTATAGACAAAATTGAAGTTTTATCCGGTTATGATTATTTTGCTGAACTTGAACATGCCAGAGTTTCAAAGTCAACTTTATTACCTTCCGATAAAGATCAAGACTTGAAGAAACTTTCTGAGTAAATTGTTTAAATTTTATACTTATTATCTTTATATCTTTGTTTACGAATCTATTATTTGTCATCTTCGATCTATTTCTACAAAATGGAATAATTAAGATATATAAGAAACTTTGATTATCGTTTGCATTTTCAAGTTTTCAATCTTTTTACATTGTGAAAATCATCTTGGTTTTCAGCACCGTCATCGTTATCATCAGCATCATGATTCAAAATATGATAGACACCAGGCCTTTTCTCTTTATCATTCTTCTCTCTTTCGCTAATATGTTTGTCATCATTTTCATCATTTCTATTCGCACGATTGTCACTATCTCCTTCACCTTTACCCTTTTCATTAAGTATATTCACCGGTACACCTCTGGCTGCATTGTAAACATTATTCCCAATACTGCTACGAGATTTGACCTCGTTGTTCCTAACATTGGTAATACTACTACTGCGCAATCCAAGGTCATTAATACTTCCACTCTTGCTAACATTCCTACTTCCCATTTTGTTACTCACTTTGATACCACCATTTTGTGGCAATGCATAAGAGTTTGAATAGCTTCTCGAGCTTAAATGTTGATGGGCAGAAGTACTACCACAATTTGCAGCGGTAAATGAAGAACGCTTTTTGTTGTTAGATGTGCTATTATTATTATCATCAGTTTCCTTTTCGTTACTAATACTCATAGAATTTCTATTTGTGTTAGATGGAGATTGAGACTGCATACCAACTGGTGAATACATTTGCGACGATGAATATTGCCGACTAACGGCACTTGGATCAACAACAGAATAACCGTTTGAGTTCGCATTGACAGGAAAATATTGTATAGGTCCAGCGGTAGAACCTCGAGCAGATTGTGTGACAGCCATTGCCTGCATGTTGGCAGGCGGAGGGACCGGTGGATAGGGCAGTGGTTGGAGTGGATCATAAACCGATGGATTTCTCGACCTTTCTGACGAAAGCGAAACACTATATCTAATATCTTTGTGTAAAAATGGTGACTCTTCATTATTATTGTTTGTATTACTGAATTTTGATATTGCTGATGGATTAGACGTTGGTCCAACAGTTGATATGTGATTCGTTGCCGTTTTAGGACAGGATAAGCTACCAGAATTTGGGATTTTAGTACCCGCAGATTGATTAAATTGAGTCATACCAGTTGAAGTCACAGAAAAGGCTGGCTGCAACTGCGTCCGTGATTGCTGTAATTGAGGTCGTGATTGTCCCTGTTGTTGAGATTGCTGCTGTTGCTGCTGTCTTTGCTGTTGCTGCTGTTGCTGCTGTTGTTGCTGCTGATACTCAGGAAAATAGCTATACGCAGTTGGCCCAACAGGATATCCTAAATTATAATAGGGATTACTAGTCATAGAAGTGGCTGATGGATTTCTTTGATAAGTTAGTGATGCCATTGCAAAATTTTGCGGCGGTATGCCATTACCAGTCGGAGACATTGTGCCTATTGGTCTACCTTGTTGAATTTGCTGTGGGGTTACGGAACTTTGTATTTGGGACGAATGAGCAATCTGTGCATTTGGTGTGTGAGTCACAGCTTGATGTTGTGTATGTTGTGGTGTCAAATTTGTTGAAGGATGCTGCGAGAGAGGTTGAGATAAAAGTTGAGATTGAGATTGAGATTGAGGGTGAAAGTGAGGGTGAGATTGTGATACTGGATGGAAATTAAGTTGATTGGTCTGATTTGGAAATGAGTATTGATTAATAATGTTTTTTATGTTCATATCACGATATGCCCGTCTCTGTAAATTTTTTGAGTGAATTTCATCAAGTCTTGAAATAAGTTGGATCTGCGAATTTGAGGAAGAAGGCAATTTTGAATCAGACTGATTTTGCAAATGCATCAGATGTTCTTTCATAATATCTAACGTATTAACGAACTCATAATTAACACTTAATAATTCATCCTTGTATAATTCTGTGAGCTTAAACAACTCAGTAGTTTTATGTGATACTTCGTTCAACTTCAGCTGAAGGCTAATATTGCTTTGCTGTAAATCTTTGATAAGAAAAGATGTTATATTTTTTTCTTGTTCCGTTGGATTAAATGGTTGCAACTGTGGTTGAGTTGTCAAGTTTGAACGATCGTCAGAAAATTCAAAACCATTGGGACTAATTGGAGCCGAATTTGGCTGAAACTGCTGATGGGGATGAGGACGTTGAAAATGAAATTGCTGATGTTGCTGGTGCTGATGTTGCAGCAATAGTTGCTGTTGTTGTAGCTGCTGCTGCTGCTGGAATTCTAATGATTGAGGATCTACATGTATACTATTGGTTACTTGAGGGGCATAGCTTTGAAAATCTGGCTGAATTGATAAATTTGGTGGTACATCATAGGTAAATTTAAGATTGTGAACTTCTTTATCTGAAACAGTGTTTTTAAAAGCCCTTCTTTTGATTGAACTCAATGCTTCAACGTTACCTCTTTTGAAAATACCTGAACTGTGCTTGAATTCCCAAATTGAGTTATTGTTACTTCCATTGTTATTAGGTGTAGAAGTTGATTTCGCCTTTAACTTTGAATTTTCTGAAGGTTCTAAATTATTGCTTGAATTATTTGAGTGATACGGATCATTTACCTTATGGAAACCATACATGTTTAGTTGTCTAATAAATGAAGCAATGTTGGCATGTTTGAAATAATTGCTTAAATTTTTAGTGAATTCCTCATTAGGACGAATCAAAAAGTTAAAATTGTTTTCATGCCACCAAATTAAAGTATCAAGTGAAGGTTCTTCAAGCATTGAATAGAGTTTATGAATGAAAGAAACGGATTGCGCTTTTTTCATCTCCTCTTTCTTGATAGGCAGCGGTTTGATTATGCTGTCCGATTCAGCATAAACTTTCTTGTCGGCAACATTGACTGTATCGTCACTTCGCCTGGCGGTGTGGGTCAGCTCTGAATTTTTTGAGTTAGATTTGGTGCTTGTAGTAGCATCGTTTTCTACTAAACTATGAGTATGGTGGGAGTGATTCAGAGTCTTTGATTCGCCAGCGACATTGTCACTCTTATCAGCAACCAAGTCATTAATTAGCATGTGAGGACTTTGATTCGAATTAGAAGTAGAGCTAAGTCCTAAGCTTAAGCATGGATCAGGTTGTTGCTTCTCGGCATTCTCCGATTGATCTATTTGTGGCGAGTTCACACCGTTTGTGCCAATACGCATGCCTGTATCTGTCCGGCAGATATTGTCATCGACTGTAGAGCACATGGCAAGATGAGATGGTATACACAGCCAAAAGTGCAGAGTAAGTTGAAAAGATCAACCAAATTGGCAGTAACACTGAAAGTTTAAGCAGCCCGCTGATCAGACGTTATTCAGAGAAAACATACTTGAGATCAACACTTCGCTCGTCGGTCATTACATTTATAAATCATTTAGCTAGTTAACTTATCGAACTAGATACTGCCACCACTCTGACCACCACCAACAATGCCTGCTAACTCTAACAAAGCACGACTTTCCTCATAGTCCTTGCCTCCAATCCCCCGGCGTCGTTCTGCCTCTCTTTCTTCCCATTCCACAGCCCGTTTCTGGTCCTCTAAACTATCAGAAGTACCCAATCCGTAAATTTCAATCTCGTTGATTTTAAACCAAATATCGTTGAACAATCCATTACTGTTGTTCTGAGTAGCAAAAACTGAGCTGTGCATGCTCATGTCTTCAATCCTAAAATTCCCCATTTCCAAAGAGCTGTCAACTGTTAGTGAAACTCCTCCAAGATTGAATCTCAAAGTGTGATCTTTGATATCTTTGGATTTAAGCGGTGGTCTAGATCCAAAGCCTAACCCACAACCAATATTGCTAAAATAAGCATACTCTTCTCTGGTTGATAACTTTGAATCCAACACAATCTGAAACGGATTCAACTGAATTATTTTGAACTCCTTTGACCCAAAATTTTTCGTATTTGTGATTCTCCATGGAGTTGGGATTAAAACTGCAATTTGAAATTTCTGCCTTTCTTTTAAATTCATAGAAGAGGCAGAAACTGGGTGAAACTTGGGGAATTTTTCAAAAAATGTGTTGACATGGTTATTTTTGGTATTATGATTGGTCGTTTTACCTGATATGAGTAAAAATGTTGAGGCTTTGTAGTTTATCGTATGAGATTGAATAGAATTGATAGAATACCCATGTTTTGAGGCAACGTATAGAGGTCTGGAGTTGATGGCCATATTCAAACTATTGATATCCAATATTGTCGTCAATTGTGAAAGCAATGGGAAATCCAAAATTTTATGGTTCAGTTCAACTTTAGAAATATCAGCTTCACGATCACAATCATAGATTAGTGGACGCAACATATTTTTCAACGTGTTGAATAAATGTGGCGTGAAAGATTTATAGTTAGATATAAAGGTATTAAATGGTAATGAATCTGATGAATTTGATAAAAATAAAGTAGCTGTAATCGAACTGACTTGATTGGTATAGTTTAGAGTAAGTGATTCGTGATTGAGGTAATGAACAGATAATGGCAATAGTATATTCAAAAAGTTGCGTAGCTTTGGCTTAGCAAGCTCCAAACTTTCTAGTTCATCAAACGACTGTACAATGGGTAGTAAGTTCCATTTTATTTTGCCCGAGTCGATAATCAAGCTAGTTTTTTCATCACGATCATCACCACGGTCATTCTGCTCATCAATTGAAGAAAGTAACATGAATATCAGCTTGACAAAATAATCTTCGTCTAAGAAAAGTCGTTTCAGACCTCTGTCATGCAATATGAATACTAGTGTGGTGATATCGTACAATGAAAAAGACATGTCATCCATATTTATCGAGTCAGATAGGCATGGCCAATTCGACAAATGTTTGAGTATTCTGTACAAAGCATTTCCTTTATCATCAGATAAAAGTTCTTGCAGCTCTAGTTTTGCCAACAATGCTTCATAAGATACACGTTCACTTAATCCACACACTTTGTTGAAAAGGAAACGTGAAATAGTGATTAATTCCACATTGTTCAGTGAAGCCTTGGCCAATTTCCTGAACTGACCCTGCAACCGTACCCTTGTTGTCTCGGAAGTAGTCAACACAGACCCGCCACTACTTTCCCCACTGAACGAGTTTCCCATGGTTATAGTGGAAATATTAGTTAAATTACTGAATACATAAACTGTGCATACTTTATTATGGTGTTCTACAAAGGCCAACGCGGTAATCCAATTTGCCTTCAACCTTTAACACACTTGTCTCCTTAAACCTTCTTGCGCTTGGCGCTTTTACTCTCCTTCTTTCTTTTCTTTCTTTCCTGCTGAAGAAGCTCACTACCACCGGCAAATGCATGAGAATCAATCATTTCAGAGAAACGGTCATCGATTTCCAAGTCGTTTTGGTTGGAACCTTCTAATCTAGTCTCGAGCTCCTTTTCAAGTTCCCGTTGACGTTTGTTCTTAAACTTGGTCTTCTTGGATTTGAGCTTATTAAGTTTTTCAACATCCTTGATATTGAAATGTTGTAGTTCCTGATTTTGACGTCCAACCTCTTCGAAATTGATTTCTTTTTTCTCATCATCTGTATTTCTGTTTTTATTCTTTTTCAGGTTGGCTTGTGCTTCCTTCTTTAATTCCTTAACCTTTTGCTTTCTCTGTTTTCTTCTTTCCTTCTCTTTCTGTCTCAGCTTATCGATCGGACTAATATCTTCGTTATCAATTTCCTTTTTATCAGTTAATCCTGGTGTAAATGTGATTTCCATATCGACATCGGAATTTTCAGCTTTTTCATCTTCACTGCTTTCTCCATTCTCCTCTCCTTTATTTTTGGATGTAGTTGATTTTCCAAGTAATTGTTTATATTTACCTATATTGCTATGCAGATCATCGTTTACAATACCGTCGTCATCACTATCACTTGCTAAATAGTTTTTTAAATCAAGATCATCTAATTCACCCTGCTTGAAGGATTTACTTAAAATTTGAACTCTTTCGATTGGAGTTTCATCCCATGTTAATTTAGGCTTACTACTTCTCAAAGACTCTGTTGAAAATTCAATCGGTTTGTAATTACTTGGCAATTTATTACATGTATCTCTAATATCCGAATCATCAAACTCCATATCATTTGGAACGTACCTTAAATCAAAAAAATTCCCACTACTTTCAAATTCAGTACTGTCGCATTTGTTATAAATTTCAATTGAACTTTCCAATCTGCCAAATTCAACAATTGCATAATAATACCTTAATCTTTGTAATTGATATTTCCTCAACTCTGATGAATTCAATCCGTCATCTTCACCATTATTTTCCTCAATCAATCTCTTACTTGCTTTAGCTAAGTCAAGGTTATCATCGTCATCGTCATCATCATCATCATCTTCACCTTCGGCATTTTTTTGTTTTTTAATTGGATTGAAAATTTCTTTTGGCGGGCCATTTATATCCTCTTCAGCTAAACGTTCTTTACCGTATTGACTTATATAAATAGTTACACTCTTGATGCTTCCGTCTTTTGGTAAAAAAGAGCAGAAAGTTGCGAGTAAATCAGTTGAATTTAAGTGATCCCAATCTAAATTGACAACCGCAATTCTGTTTGTTGGATCTAACTCTGGAACTTTTTCAGTTTCTTCGGCATCGGATTCAACATTTTGATCAAGTTCTTTTTCAACCTCGGAATCTATTTCATCTTCGGAGGAATCAACATCAGATGAAGAAGAAATTGATGTCATCAAACCTCTTGCTTTAGCTAGGGGATCTTCGACTACCTCCTCGGAGTCTGAGTCTGAGTCTGAGTCTGAGTCTGAGTCTGAGTCTGAACTTGACTCCTCGTTTTCATTTTCATTTTCATTTTCATTTTCATTTTCATTTTCATAAAACTTATCAAAGTTATCAACTGAACGTTTTTTGTCTTCCTCAGTTAATTTTCTACCGTACTTATCAACTTTTGCAGTGGATTTAAGCAAATTGAATTCATCTTTCAAATCGTTCTTGTTAAATCTATCGTCCAATTTGACTTTCAGATCTTTTCTTTTTACTGATCTAAACCTCGGATCCGAAAAAACCTTGCTAAATCTAGGATCATCCATTTTTTATTTGAATGTTGTCCTTTGATACCAGCCAAAATCTGTGATTAGCTTAGAAAGTCACAGATGAAATCTAAAAAAAAAAACTACTAAAATTTTTCTGCAAATCAGTAATATTACGTAATCTGAGACTGAGCGACACGTTAAAATTGTCACTTTTTACTAGCTGATGGTGATGATGTTGATTGCAGTGATGGAGATATCACCATTTTGTTTACTTTTGGGGTTTCCTTTGATTCGACAACGATGCTTGGTGCTCTCTGGACGTGTATTTTACTTACTCTGCTTTCTGCAGCAAACGCTCTTCACTTCTACGTCAACACGGACGAAACAAAATGCTTTTACGAGGAACTACCAAAGGACACAATTGCCGTTGGTAAGTTTGCAGCTTACGAATTCGATGAGAATGTCAATGATTACATTGAAAACAATGACAATCTAAAGATTGAGATCACGGTCGATGAAACTTTTGATAATGACCATAGAGTTGTCTCGCAGAAAAATTCTCCAATTGGCCAGTTCACTTTCACCTCATTGGATTCTGGTGAACATAAATTCTGTATCACTCCAAAACACACAAATTGGTCAAAGAAGACAAGACATAGAATCTTTTTTGACTTGATTGTTGGCGATGCTAAACCTCTAGTTGACTCCAAAAGAGATTCTGATGTTTCATACCTTACTCTTAAGACTAACGAATTAATCAAGAAACTAAACAATATTAAAAGGGAACAATCCTTGTTAAGATTAAAAGAAGCAACTTTCAGAGATACCTCAGAAACAGTCAATTCCAGCACCACCAAATGGACCATTATCCAATTGGCTGTGTTAATCGGTACTGGCTTATGGCAGCTTTCCTACTTGAAGAACTTCTTCGTCAAACAAAAGGTTGTTTAGCTATTTTTTTCTTTATAGTTTCTGTGCATGTGTATGTATAGAATTTTTGTGTACATGAAAAATGCGAATTTTCGAATTTAAACACCTAATTTTTTAAGATTTAAAAAAAAAGTTTCTTCTTTTATACTAGACAATGTCCTTGAATCAGGATGAATACACTCGCTATGGGAGACAGATGCAGGTACCTGTGTTTAACTCACTAAGCGGTCAACTGAAATTGAAAAATTCCAAAGTCTTAGTCATTGGTTGTGGTGGTTTGGGTTCATCTGCTTTATTATATCTATCTTCAGCAGGTATCGGTACAATTGGAGTTTTAGATCACGATCGTGTTGAACTATCTAATTTACATAGACAAGTCATTCATGATACTTCTTCAATTGGCATGTTCAAAACTGATTCTGCCTGCAAGAGAATGAAGTTGATCAATCCAAACTTAATCGTTAATTTACATTCAGTTTTTCTATCCAACGTAAATTCTTGTGAGATCTTCAAAGACTACGATCTTGTTTTAGATTGTACAGATAATCCAATTACAAAATATCTAATTTCAGATACTTGCGTTATCTTGAAAAGGCCGTTAGTTTCCGCATCTTCAGTTAAAACTGACGGCCAGTTGCTTATCTTGAACTACCAGAATGGTCCTTGTTATAGATGTATTCATCCAGTTCCTACAAAACCTGAAAACATATCAACTTGTTCAGATGATGGCGTCATTGGCCCTTGTGTCGGTTTGGTTGGAACATTAATGTCAATTGAATCAATCAAAATTTTAACAGATTACTACAATTCTGAAAGCAATCCTTATAAGCCTACTATGTTAATGTATTCGGGGTATCTAGATAATAATGGACAATCTATTAAAAGTTTTAAAATGAGAGGCAAGCAAAAGGATTGTTTGTGTAAAATAATGGACAAAGAAAAAAAAAATTCAATTAATTATGCTGAATTTTGTGGTAAAGTTGATTATGATATTTTAGAGGAAAAGTATAACATAAGTTTCAATGATTTGTCAAATTTGGAAAATTTTGTGGTTTTAGATGTTAGACCTACTGAGCAGTTCAATATTGCAAATCTAAATGACAACGGTAAGAAGTTTGAGTTAATGAATTTACCATATAGTTCATTAGTTAGATTAAGTGATGAGTTGATCAAAGAAAAACTACCAGAGGATAAAAAGATAATAACTTTGTGTAAAATGGGTAACGATTCAAGACTTTCAGCTAAATATCTATTGGGAAAAGGTTACAACGTATTCAATTTAAAAGGCGGTTTGAATGCATACTCCAAAGAAAGCGAATTTAATGTTTATTGGTAAATAAACTCTATAGAATTAAATTTTCTATTGCTAATAATCCATTCCCCCATACGCTTGCGACTGTATTACCTAGCATTGAGACTTTTAGTGAACAAATTCCATTAGGATTAACATCTCTCAAATCCCTTGTTCTGCCAATTGAAATTTGCTTCTTGCCAGATTTGACATTTAATTCCCCAGTTTTTTCTACACTATAGGATAAATCTAACCAATACCTATTATCTTTAACTAAGGACTTGTTCATTTGTAAAAATTTTATAGTTGACGGATTGATCTTTTTATCAATGTTAAATAATAAATTCAAATAATTCATCAACCTAACTGATCCATTTGTATGCCCGGTCAGTAAAAGAAATCCAGAATTCAAAATACCTTTCTGATAATTTTTCTGATGAGTTAGACAGTTTATTTCATTATCATTTGCAACTTTAAACTTAATCGAACTGGCTGGATTATCAACCAAAATTCGCTTGATAACTATTGGCCACTCAACTGTCAGAAAAGACTTTAAATTGCTCAAATAAATTGTATTTTTATCAAACTGTAATTCTTTGTTCATACAATTGATATCTATAAGTTTAAAATTGTTGATTAGGCAAGATTTCTTATTGGGTACTGGTAAGTTTATTAAATAATTGTTAAAATCGGTCGACGAGACCACCAAACATATTGAGCTATCGCTGCTTTCATATGGCAATCCACACTGAATGTTTGTAACTGTCGGTAATCTAGTTGAAATTAGGTACTCCAATTTACTCTCTGGGCCAGAAATTGAAAATTGCCCAATAAATCCACGATTTGTGCCAACCGTTACGGTACTAGTTGAAGAAAACGTTGAAGTCGTAATTGATATTTGATTATTTGGTATCTGAAGTACCCGATTTCCTGATTCAACTTTGAAGTAACCATTGCCCTCCTTTGATAAGAAATTCGTATCAATTTTCCATATTTCAACTGTGCCGTTTGATAATGTCAATTTCAGCAAGGTATTTGATTCATTTGAAACAAACGAAAACTCTATTTCTTTGATTATACAATTCAGTAAAATCTGCTTATTTATTTGGAACGTAGCATCTTGACTGAGCTCTAAGATTGTTAATGAGCATTTCTTATCGGAAAACTCACTGAAATCTGCACTTGCGTCAACAACACATAAAAATAAAAAGCTCTTACCATTGAGCCTCAGAGGGCACCATTCCATTGTTAATGGCAGACCACCAGTATTGAAGACTAATCCGCTTCTTAAATTCGATTCATTTATTGGATAATGAACAATATTATTAAAATTAAGCGTGGCGTATTCTTCATTATTGAAGCAAAACTCCATATCTTTATTTATATGCAATTGTTTGTAAAACGTGGAAAAGGAAATTGGTGATAATTCAATTTCCTTCAGGTCATTGTAAAAATCAATTGAGTATGAATTGCCGTAGTTCTCGTTAACCGCATTAATCAATTGAGTATCATCGACTGATTCACTTGTTAGACCACAATCTAAATTTCTATCTTGTATAGCATATAATTGCTCCAAAACTGCTTGGTTCAATCCATTGTTTTGTATAAATTTCACTTCACCATTCAAGTGATTTATTCTATGATTAGCTTCATATTCAATTTCAAAGTTTTCTGCTGTGGCCGTATCGTTGACTTTTGGTTTTCTTATCTGCGGTTTTCTAGACTTACGTGGTTTGGACACTTTATCAGGCATTAGGCGTGTGATTGATTTATTGATCTAAGCTAAGTATAAAATAATAGATATAAAGAAAAAAGAGTGATGTGTGTTTAAGGAAACCAAGCAAATAATAAAAATCAACCAAATTTAAAGATTGACTTTTACGCGATTGATTTGATTTTAGGCCTTCAAGGCAAAATCCAGATCGGCAATTAGATCTTCAATGTTTTCAACACCAACACTAACTCTTAGCAATGTTGGTCTAGCATGAGAATCTGTAACTGCTCTCCATTCAATCAAAGACTCAACCCCACCAAGCGATGTGGCATGTTGGAAATATTTCAATTTGGAAGGTAATGCTTTAGCTTTTTCCGCAGAAGAAAGTTCAATACTGAAAACCGGAGAATGACCACCAGTCATTTGTTTTGCAACAAAGGCATCCTTTTGCAAGGAAGAATGGTGGATGATGGCCAATGAGGGGTAAGAACTTTTATTTTCAACTAAATGCTTAACAATTTTAGTTGCGTTTTCACTTTGTTTTTTTATTCTCAATTCATAGGTTCTTAAACTCCTCAACAGCAAATATGCTTCGAGATTGGCAATATTTGTTCCTAGATAGATTCTATCAGTTGCCAATTGAAGCTTAACTTTTGGGTTTTTGGTAATCAAACAACCAGCAAGCAAATCTGAATGACCACCAAAGTATTTTGTTGCTGAATGCAAAACCATATCAACATCAAAATCAAAAGGATTTGATAGAGGTGGGGGAGCAAAAGTGGAATCAACTAATGTGTATGCGCCAATTTCTTTCGCCTTTTTAACATAATATTCAATATCATGGATAATTGAATATGGATTTTCCGGAGTTTCGATGTGAATTAGGTCACCCTTTGATAGTTGATCCAATTGATCCAATTTAACCACTTTCACATTGTAATTTCTTTTCAGAATGTTCAGAATACCGTGACAACCATGATAACCATCACCAATTGCCACACTTTTTGGGTTAAAATGGACGATGGCAGCAAAAAAGGCACTCAAACCGGAATTATAGACGATTGCTTCACCACCTGTGATTTTACCCAAGATTTTTTCAACTCTGGCAGAGTTTGGATGACCCACCCTGGAGTAAATTGGGGTTGCTGAAGAAGGATCATAATCTTCAGTTAAGTATTCTGTGGCGGGCTTGATATCGGCTGGATCATCGGGATAACGGAAAGTTGTGGTGACGTTAATTGGCGGGACAACGTCTGTCACTCTGTTTAAAACTTGATCGGCATGGATCGAGTTGGTGCTGATACCTGTCATTACGATTGATGGGAGAAATTAGCTTGCACAGAAGGATCCACAACAGGAGCTGGGAGGGAAACGGGATAACCAAACCATTTTAAGGAGGCAGAAGATGGCAGGGCGTGTGTCCCAAAAGGGTAACTTTCTAGCTGCGGCGTCGGCGGGGGATTGTGTCACGTGACGGGGTTTTTTGTTTTCTCTTTTTTTTTTTATTTTTATTTTTCTAAAAAAAAATTTCTTCATGAAAAATACCCGAATATGCTCTGGTTCTTAAAAGCAAAACAAAAGTGCAATGGCCAGGCCACAGAAACATAAAAGCAGAAGCTCCTCCAACTCACATGGGAAACAGGGCTCAAAGTCACGTTTTAGTTCTTCAAAATCGAATTTCAAAGATGCTGTTCTAGATGCTAGTAAATTTTTGAACAAAAATACTTCTAACGACAATGACGATGGTGAAGACGAAGAGGTCGAATTCCACGACGAGGAGTTGGATTCGGATGACGCTCTAGGAAGTGACGATGATTTGGATGACTATATGAGTAAGCGTCAAAGCAACAAAAAATTGAATGAATATGGTGAAGATGAGGACGGTTGGGATAGCGTTGACGAAGGTGAACTTTTAACACTTTCTGAAATGTGGGATAAAGACGACAAAGACTTGAAAATTTCCAACTCTAGTAAAAAATCAAAGGATCAAGATCTTGTTTTCAATGATGCTGAAAGTGAATCACAATCAGATTCTGGCTCAGGATCTGGCGAGTCTGAAAGTGAATCCGAAAGTGAATCTGAAAGCGAAGAGGAACCCGAGGAAGTGAATCCTTTTGATGAGATGGACTTGTCTGATGATGAAGATGTTCAATTAGGCGCAGTCATGAAAAGTTTGACGTCAAAAGCATCAAAGGATAAAATTGATAAAGCTAAAAAATTATTAATTAATGACACAACTGCAGAAAACGAATACTCTTTACCAAATCAAGGAGATTCACTCACGTTTGACGATATGCTTGAGGATATTGATGATGACGGCCATGAAAATCAGACTGCCAATAATGAAGACTTGATTCGTGATATTGTCAAACATTCCAAGGAATTAGCAGAAATAAATGGCAAAGACGATTATGATGATTCCAATGATTCCGCTGGTGAAAACAATCGTGTAAAAGATGACGAAAACTCAGCGTTTGCAATTCCCTTACCTATAAATATTCAAAAGCGTCATGAACGTCGTGCAGCTTATGAAATTCAGAAAGATCAAGTTAATCGCTGGAGGGATGTTGTCAATGAAAATAGGGATAAAGAAGTCTTGAAATTTATTCCAGAAAAAGTTCAATTTGACAAAAACTCGGCCTTTAAAAGTGATAACGGTCCTTCAATAAATGACTTTGAATCAAAATTGGACCAGATTATCGACGAAAGCAATTTGGAATCTAAAAAAACTGAAGACTTATTTGAAAATATCGAAACTGCCAAACTCTCAAAATCGGAAATGTTGAAACGTACAAATGAGTTGAGATTGATGAGGGAATTGATGTATAGAGGAATGAAAGACTCTAAAAGATTGAAAAAGATCAAATCAAAAGCATATAGGAAACAACTTAGAAAAGAAAAATTCAAAGAGAAATCATTAATATCCCAAGTTAACCGTCAAGAAGGCATTGAAGAAGATGGAGATCAAGAAGATGATCCAGTATATCAACGTGCCAAAGAAAGAATGACTTTGAAACATAAAAATAATTCGCAGTGGGCAAAACAAATGATCAAATCGGGAATGTCCAAGGATAAATCAAACAGGGATGAAATTGAGGAGATGATGAAACAAAATGAGAAACTCAAATTAAGGCAACTGGGTAAAGACTTAAATGAAAGTAGTGAAGATGAGAGAGATTTAAGTGATTTAGAAAATGATGTTGCAAATATGGAAGATGTAGACAATGACCAACTATCAAAAGTTGGAAAAGGTGTTTTGGCAATGGATTTTATGAAAAACGCCGAAGCAAGGGAAAAGCTGGTGAAATTGAAAGAAATTGAAAACTTGAGAAGCTTTAAAAATAATGAATCTAATGACGAAATACTCGGGAGTAATGATTATAGTGGTGTCAATGTTACAATGAATTCAGGTAGGAGAGTTTACACACCATCTGCATTAGTCGCGGCTGAGGAGGCACGTAAAGTGGATGAGAAACTATTAAAAGAATTGGATGAAGAGGATAGCAGATTGTTAAAGAATAGATTAGCAGTTAAAGAAAGGGATGGCTTTAAGGTTGTTAACCAAAAAAAGCGCAGATATCATGATGTCATGGAAAATGAGGAAAATTTAGCTGACGATGGAAGCGAAGCAAATGAGTTTAATCCTTGGTTTACTGGCAATGGTGAAGATGACGACGAAGATGGAGACGAAGATTTTGAGGAAAATAAAACTAAATCATCGAGTAAACTGAAAGTTATTGATCAATCGTCGTCTAAGTTAGATAAATCTAATGCCAAAATCGCAAAAAAACTATCTAAGAGAAATGATCTGTTAAAAAAGGAGAAAAAGAATGATGAAGGAAATAATATTGCTAGCTTTTCAATTGAAAATAAGGAAACGCTAAAAATTATTGATCCAAAAAAACAAAAAGACAGAGAAAGTGAAGCAACTAGATCAGATAATGAGTATGAAAGTGATGGTAATGATGAAGATGATATCCGTATGTTCAAACAAACTGATTTAATAAAGCAGGCGTTTGCAGGCGACGATGTTCTAGTTGAAGAATTTGAGCAAGAGAAACGTCAAATTGAAGAAGATGAAGGTGACAAAGAAGTTAATCTAACAGCTCCGGGATGGGGCTCATGGGCAGGTGCGGATGAAGGCAAAGATGATGGATGGGGTGTGCCGAGAAACGGTAAAAAGAGAAAGATTGTTAAAGTGGTTCAAGGCGTTGTCTCATCAGATAAAAGATTAGACAAGGGTAAGGCTGGAGTCATTATCAACGAAAAGATTAATAAGAAAAATATCAAATATCAAGCTGACAAAGTTCCTTACCCGTTCAAAACATGGGAAGAATACGAGCGCTCGTTGCGTGTGCCTGTTGGTAAACAATGGACAACGACAACAACACATCAAAAATTGATTACTCCGAAGGTTATTACCAAATTTGGATCTGTTATTGATCCATTGAAGGCACCATTTGGAAATTAAATGTGATCTGTCATAATCTTTTGAGGAAGTATTGGAAAATGTTACGTGTACCATAATCCTCTGAAAGCTAATTTATAAAAGTATATAAGGCAATGAAGTGAGAGGGCATCTTTTTATTAATTTGTGTAGCAACTTTAAAACGATAAAAAGGATACTAATGCAAAAAACCGTATTAAAAAGAGAAGATTCTTTAAGTGCAATCGACCAAGTTTTCAATGGTTTACTGAGATTGAAATCGGTGCAATCATTTGACAGTGAGATCATGTTACGAAACAAGGCAAGTTTTACAAGTCAAATTTCACATCATATGTTTATCCAATCATATTTCAAACGTGATACGAATCGTGCACGTTATGGAAAACTCGTCAGATACATAGTTGAAAAGTTCAAACAATGGGTACGTAATATCTTCAAAAGTCAGAATCATGGTGGATTTTCTTCGGTTCAGGGCACACGATATGAGGATGAAGATTTTTTCGGGCATGAGTACACTGACATTGACAGTGAAGGGTTTGACTTAGATAACATTTTGATATGATGGGCGCGTTGTTTTGTGGTTTTTTTAGATTGAGTGATTGATGTAGTATTTTTGTAAGGTTTTTAATTAATGTTTTTGTTTGCATAATTTGAGTATGACGGTTGTGCCCGTTAGATTTGAGGCAATTCAAGAGTTTCTAAATGAGCAAGAGCACATAATTGTTGAACCTATAGAAAATGACGAAGGTTTGAGAAAATTGATTGAGAAAAATGGCATCCAGATCAATAATGAAGAGTTGAATGACATTCTCAGTAAAATCAATATACAAATGAAAAAGAGGTACCAGCTAGGATGGTTTACAAGACAAGCACGATTTCAAGTAACACAGCAAATAATTCAGCTTGAGCGGGAGGCTATTAAGGAGAAAAATGATAAAATTATCAGTGTTTTGGGAATGTTCCAAGTTTTCAAAGATAGTTTGAACGATGATTTCGGCAGAGATACGAAGAAGCTTCTTGAACTCATCAAAGAGTTGCCCGATTCTAATTTATTAGGGACTAATGATGTTGAGATGATTGGAGATTATGATAGTGTGCGAGATAAATTGAGGTTTAGTATAGAAAGGGTCAACAGGTTGACTAAGAGCATTAGAAAAATTGATGAGTTGAAGATGAGATTGTATGATTTTGTTGAAGATTGCGAAGAAGGTGGAAACGATGAAGAATTGAATAACCAGCTTCGACAGGAGATAGGTAAGATGCGGTATTTGCTTGCACTCGAAAAAAGTAGGCAACAGGCAGATTAGATTAAGTTCTTTGAAGAATTTTTCAATTTATTTTATTTTATTTATGTAACTATATATAAATAATAATAACAACGAAGTATAAACTGGAAACATTATACATCACGATTAATCAAACAAACCGAAACCCATGTCATCATCTGATTCTTCCTTAGCTTCTTCAACTTCTTCTTCAGCAGCAGCTTCTGCACCACCTGCAGCAGCAGAACCTGATGAAGCAGCAGCAGCACCACCAGTAGAGATGGAAGCTAACTTGGTAGCACCTTCAGCAATTAATTCATTAACAGACTTACCTTCTAATGAAGCAAGTAGTAAGTCAATGTTCTTTTGGTTAACTTCTGAACCGACGGTTTCTAAAAGAGTCTTGATGTCAGCAGCTGATGGAGATGCATTACCACCTTGTTGTAATAAAAGATATGCAGCTAAGTACTTCATTTTCTATAGAATAATCACGTTTAAGCCGTTAAAATGAGCAGACTATCCCTTAACCAAAGGAAACAAGAGAAGGGGGAAAAGGGTAAGAGAAAGGAAATAGAAGGTGAAGAAATAAAACCGTCCAATGAAAGATTTTTCTCCAAAACGTAGAAAATGCTGGCCCAATGCAAACATGATGCAACCTGTCTTGGTCGTCAGCCCTGCTATTCTCTCTCTCTCGCTCTCTTTTCTCCGTCTTCGCCTGCTCGCGACGCCGAAAAAGATGAAAAATTTTGGACACTGGAAAATTGTGGAAGTTGGGGTTTCCGTGCAAAACAAAAAGGGCTTTTCTTGGATACACATAGCCCTGGTGGCGCGCACGTGATTTTCAGCAATGGATTTTGCTACATGGATTTATGGGGTGGGTGTAAGGGCGGTTTCAATTTCAAACATAAAAACAGAAAGTTTGGGCTCCATTGGCTTCGTTACAAACACATTTTGGAAAAGTAAACACAAAAGTAAAAATGTACACGAATTATATAATATAAGTAATCAAATTTTAGAAAAACAAATCAACTTTGAAAATCTGAACCCAATAACGATTTGTTTAACTATTTTAAACAGAAATCAAAAATTGTTTAATAAAGTAAAAACCCAAAAAAAACAAATGGGTGTAAAATTTTAATAAAGTTTTCTGATTGTCCAAACTATTTCAATGTTGATTTTGAAGAATATCCTTGCAATTTATATAGAAAAAACAAAAAACACCGACTTAGAATTATATCTAAAATTTTTGAAAATCAAATGAACTTTGATAACATGCTCGATATATATAGGCATTATAACGTAACACAAACAGTTGAAGAATATTCTAAAATTAATTCATTAGAAAAATACATGTTGATTGAACAGAATTAAAAACAGAATTCAAAAATGTGATACATTAAAACATATTAGATGAACTAAATCTGCTGTAAAACATAAAAAAGTTAAAAATGCACGTTGTAGTAAAGTCTTATATAATGACCCTAAATTTGCATATTTTTTGAGAAGAAAAGCTCCCATATATATCAGACATTTATCTACCTTATAATAGAAACTAGCTAGAAAATTTTACTAATATAAATGAAAACTATAAATGGATAATAATTTATTCTAGCATTAAATAAATAAAAAGATTGAATAAGGGTATACTGAAAAAGGAGAAATATTTTGAATATAACTGTTTTAATGAATGTGTTAAATTAAAAAAATACTTTTAGCATAGAAATATTTAGAAAGAAAATATGAAATGCAAAGAGTGCTATAAAATGATAGATCTTAAAATCAGAAATCTATCAAAAAAATTGATTTAGCTTCAAACAAACAAAAACTATGAATTTAACATAAAAAATTATATTTAAAGAACTACAAGCCGTTCATGGATATACAGAAAACAAAACTGTCAGAGACATAATTTTAAAGAAATAAATAAAAAATAAATAGAAGATGTTAGAATATAAAAGCCCGAAAAAACATACTTTTTGTAATATTAATCCATGTACTCAGCGAATTACAAAGATGGCCTAATGCTAAGTGATTTTTTCATATGGATTCTATAAAACTATGAAAAATAAAATGTGACATTTTTTACGAAAAATTCCACAGTTCTTTCTATATTTTTATAATCCATAAGAAGCACAAGTAATTACTTAAAAACAATCCATCTTTGTTAATCTGGTGAGTACATAGATTAATATTACAATTTTATGTGTAAAATCTTTATTTTTTTCACTAAGATTTTCAGTTTTAATATTTAAATCATAATATCGTCTTCTATTGATACTTCTTCCTATACTTCTTATTTTAGCTGATTTTGAAGCATTTTCTAAACTGAAATTTTTCATTTTTATAGCATTGTTTGACTGTTCATCTCTATCATAATAATCAAAAATATTGATATTTTCCTGTATTTGGATTTTTTGATTCTATCTTTTTCATTCCGAGATACAGCTTTTTTACATCTAAATTCATCACCATTGTTATCTGTAGAAGTTAAAGTAGATTTGGTTGATAATAAACAAAAATTTGATTTAAACATAATGAGAAGATCGCATGCGGCTGTTTTAGGTATATTTTCAAAAATATTATGCAAGTACCATCTTCCTTATTCAAGTTATATAGTTTTGCAGGATGATCATAATAAGTATTGATATCATTAAAATGAAAAATATGTTTTAGTCTTGGAGAACTAGCTAAACTTCCAGATGCAGCCTGACTTGAGTAAATATTAGTTGTTAAAGTAGGCCTGCTAGAAGAAATAGATGATTTAAAATAGTTATCTAAATGTATATCGCCAGGCACATCATCAACTGGATTTGGATCATATTAGTTTCCTATGGTTATAGTATGTGCTACTAACATAAATGAAACAGGTTCAGCAGATAAATTACGTACACCCCCTATTCTCTTATATTCAAAGCCATAAATGGCGCAGAAACGCTTTCTCCAAACAGGCTTTTGCTCATGCCGAGAAACCGTTTTTTTACCTTTTTTTTGTCGGAAAAACCTGTGCTACCGTATTTAGCAACTTTTCTTTTCCTTTCGAACCGAGCGGTTTTAATGATTTACCGAATAATCATGTCTACTTTTCATGACATTTGTATCTGGTGCTGCTCTTGTTTATTCTGATAATAGTTTGTCAGATCGTTAACAGTGATACTATTACTATTTTTCAATCCAAGTAATTGAAATACTCAGTTTCATTCGTCTCTTTTCTTTTTCTCTTCGAACTTCCTTTGCTTCCACTTCGTTTCACTTTCCTTTGTTTGTTTCCATCTCCAAAACCATGCCACAAGGAAAAGAGAAAAGTATTGTAAAAGATTCACTTCATGAGATCTTTTTGGGCTCTGTGTCTGGTGCTTGTGGTAAACTTGTTGAATTCCCATTTGATACAATTAAAGTTAGATTACAATATTCCCAATCTTTACCAGTACCTTTGTATACCTCAACTTTCGATGCAATAACGAAAACTTTTCGGCGTGAAGGTATTATAAGGGGATTTTACAAAGGTTTAAGGGTACCGATGATGGGTGCTTCAATGGAAGTTTCTTGCCTATTTTTTAGTTATAAATTAGCTCAAGATTTAGTTAAGCTATTCAAGGGTAAGAATTTAAATGACGAACTAAAAGTAAGTGAAAAATTAGTTTGTGGTGCATTTAGTGGTATTTGCACCTCCGTTATTATTACTCCAATTGAGCTGGTTAAATGTAAGTTTCAAGTTGAAAATCTGAAAAATTTAAACAACAAAAATTTCATTTCAAGGACAATTCCACAAATCACAAAAGAGCTATATAAAACCGAAGGAATTAGGGGTTTATGGAGAGGATATTTAGCAACAACTATCAGAGAATGCGGTGGTTCAATGACTTGGTTTGGTAATTATGAATTTGTGATTCAATATTTTGCCAACGGTGAAAAACATTATAAACCAAAAATCCATGAATTGATGATTGCTGGAGCTTGCGCTGGTATTGGTTACCATTGTACCTTGTTTCCCGCTGATACAGTCAAGTCAATCTTGCAGACTAATGATAGGAGAGATTTGACGTTTATGAAAGTTGTTAAGCACATTTATAGAACCAAGGGTATTTTGGGCTTCTATTCTGGCATTGGTGTTACGCTTTTCAAATCAATTCCAACTTCCAGTATTATGTTCATCTCTTACGAAAAATTAAAACAGTTTTTAGATTATTAGGTTTATATACTATTCACTATTTATTTGTTTTACATGTCTATCTAGTTATTTATAGAGTTTGTTTGTATTTTTATGTTTCTAACTTTTTTGATCACCTCTAGCGACTTCTGATTACAATTATTCACTACTAATCCAACAATAGACATCATTTCCTCTTTAAAGTAAAAAATTAATCCTGCACTGACAACGCTTTGTAGTAATTTGGCGTTTAACCCACCATATAATGCACTGACACCTTCATTTTTGATGATTTTGTACAATAATTTGGAACTGTTATCACCGTCATTTTTTGCATTTAAATGCATTCTTGAACGAATTGTATAGTATGGGTATGTTAACAGAATGGCAATCAATTTACCAAAAGAACCTAAAATTAATGCTTCAATGGAAGTAATGCTTTTCTTGCGATTTAGTTTCAATAAAGTATTTTTCAATTGTTCAAAAACTGTAAACTGAATCATCGACGAGGAAACTAAAATTAGTGCTGGCCCTAGTCCAGAAAATAATCCACTAAGACCTTCATTTTTATAGATTTCATAGATTACTTGAAAAGTGTTTTGCTTTGGCACATCTTCATCTGCAATCTTTTGTTTAACTGTCATTCTGGTATTTGCAACCCAGATTGGATTACTAATAACTCTAGATACAATACCTGCACTTAATCCTGTGATTAAACTATTCTTTACATTCAAAGTTGATGCTAGATTCTTATTGGATTGCTTCAAATGATTACCAACAAAATTATAGACATAGTAATAAATGAAGTTGACTACAACAATACCAAGTAATGCCGATTCCAAGCCAGAATAAAATTTTTTAGAATTGGAAATTAAAAATTTCAAACGGTTTAGCAATTTGTTGAAAAGTCTAACTAGTTTGTGTCTTGAAATCTTTGGTTCCTCAACTTCTTCATCTGCCCCTTTCTTCTCCCCTTTCTTCTTCAAATCTTCTTCCAGAACAGATTCTTTGAGTGCTTTAGAACTTTTAGCCTGTGCATTAGTACTCAATGTAACTAGAGGATAAGTAACGGTCATTGAAACCAACCCTGATAATCCACCAGAAATCGCATGTGAAATACTCTTATCTGACATTGTATTGCTATTAAAATCTTGACGGAGTCTTTGATGTGCTCCCGGTAATGAATGGTCAGGTTAAGCAAAACATATATAGGTTTTTGGATAACTTTCTCGATAGTTTTCTCAAGTTATAGCGATAAGAATGCTGTTTTCAGGATCAACTTGCCTGTTTGGGAAACCAACATCGACGCTAAGCTGTACCTCAACGAAAATGTGTCGTGCCATGACAATTTTGTTGCGTCGCAGCAACAACATCAGTGCACTTTTGATATTTCAATAAAATTTTGGGTTTTAACATGTAGCATGATTATCAATCAGCTTGTGCATGAACATCACCAGAAAAATAAGCTAGCTAATTAATCTACAATGTCAGCTCCAACATCCGCATTTCCCTCCATCAAACAGATCTGGAAGCGAGCAGTCTTTGTATGTGCAGTTGCAATAACGTCAGCTTATTTCGTTAAATCTAATGTTACAATTCGTCGTAAGCAACAATATGTTAAAGAAGCTTCTTCCTATGATTCATTGATGCAGGAAAGAATTAGAGACCGTTCTGGTGATTCCATTTCAACCGTTAAGCCTGGTTTTCCGCTAGATGATGGCGTTGAAAGGTATCAAAGAAAGAGTGAATACGAAGGTGCAGGTTTGAGTCATAGATCAAGGAGAACAGGAGATAAGTTCACTATTTCTCACTTCTTTACAAATTACTCAGATGATAATGGTTCAAAGAAGGATTAGTTTACTAAATTAATCATTAATAGCAACTGAAAATCACTATTTTCCAAATCCCATCATTAAATATGTACATAATTTACTCCTTCCAGCCATTTCAACCAGCTCCGACAATACAGCTTTTTACTTAAATCAATAACTAAATCATTTTTTTATACATTTTATACAATTTTTACTTTACAGTAAACCAAAAACAGTAAAGAGACAAACACAACAACATAAATTAAAACTGCGATCTTATTTATCGTTGTTGGCGAAATAATCGGCCATTTCTTGGTCTAATTCTTCTAAAGTCTTCTTCTTGAATTGTTTCTTTGGACCATTTTGTTTGTTGCTAACAGCTGGTCTATTACTTCTAATTGGCTTGATTGGTTTAGCTGGTCTACCCGGTCTCCCTTTCACAGCAGCAATTCTTGCTTGTCTGGCAGTTGTTCTTGGTGCAACGTTTGGTTGAATCCTAGCTGCAAGCGGAACTTGAGTTGTATCAACAACTAATTCAAGTTTCAAATTCGCACGTCCAGCATCAATTGGTGCATTGTTGTACTTAGCAACAGCCGATCTTGCATCACTAGGATTTTTGAAAATAACAGTTGCAACACCAGTGGATCTTCCCTTTTCATTATATGCAAGAGTGATGTTGTTAATAGGTCCAACTGATGATTTGAAAAACTCCTAAGTTAAATAAAATGTATTTGAATAGTTAGTACATTGCTAATTTGCAAATTTGATACATTCATTCTCGATCAACGTAACATCGTGTCAAAAATATGGATTATCTATTGTCAATGAACTATTAATATACTGATTGTACCCCAATTTGAAAAAAAAAAAAAAGAAAAAAAGTCAAAAAAAAACACCATTCGGCATATCTCTTCACACTCAAGTTTATATTCAAAATCTGACTCACATTCAGGTATATAATCATCTTCAGCAAAAAAAATTCAAATCATAATAACTAGTTCCTATCATTCATTTCCCTCGACTGCCTTGGAAAAGCCTTTTGAATAAAGTACAAGAACTATCTTGACTCTAAGATTTTTAGAAAAAATAACGATAAGCACACCCTGTAACAAGTTATCCTCTGATTGAATGACAGAAACTTTCATAGTTAAATAAGATGAAAATTTATGAGATTGAAATACCGCTATTTCAAACAAAAACATTCGGTTTAAAATGGAATATGATTGAGAAATATGCATTTAGTTTGAATGTAGGCCAGCTAAGTACTATATGCAAATAAATCAAAAATAAATCAAAATACCATTAAAAGATGATTAAATTGACCATTAAGATGATGAATGTGAAGCCAAAAATGAAAAATTTGATAAACCGACAGATAAAACAACCATTAATAAGGACAAACATACTAGGCAAACAAGATTTAGTAATGTTATCGCAATTGACAATAGTATAATAATTACATCAATAAAATAATTGAAGTTCCAATCTTTAACAGCATGTCAAGTAAATCAATACCAACGAATAAAAAGAAAAAAAAATCATAATAAACATACTTTAATACTTTCATATTTGATATCTTTTGGTAAACCTGAAACGACAACTTTCGTGGCAACATCTAAAGAAGCAGAGTGAATTGATCTTGTAGTTGGGGCTAAAGCAGCAACTTTCTGTGCAGGACCAGAAGGTCTTGACTGTCTATTCAAAGCAGCCGGTCTACCTGGTCTCCCTGGTCTCCCTGGTCTACCAGGTCTACCAGATAGTCCACTGTGTGGTCTATTGGCGATTGATTTTGAAGCCTTTGAGACAACTTGAGGTCTCTTTGCACCTTTGAGATTACGTCTGGCAGGTTTTCTTCCAGATTGGTTATTTTGAGCGATAATAGCATCTAAGGATTGTTCCAAGGCAGACATTTTTGAGGACGGGTGGTGTTTGGGGTTATTTGTTGGTTGTGTTACAGAAAAAAAAAGAAAGGAAAAGAGGCAGTAGTGCCCCCAACTAGAGGACACAGCAGACGGAAGGGCAAAAAAAGGCCACCCCTCCAGGCCAATTCTGCAGATCGGTTAATTGATGACCTGTTAGGTCTCTCAACAGAAACTGCCGGGTAACCACAACATAAATATACGCTGTGCCGCGACGCGAAATGCTGAAACAGAGGCAAGTTGAGGAGACGCGAAAAAGGCGCGAAAAAGGCGCGAAAAAAACGTCCGTTTTGGGAAGTTTTGCAGCCAGCCAGCCGCGTTCTCCTTCCGTCCCGGCGGCAGTTTCCGGCTTTCTCGGCGTTCTCTTGCCTTTGGCTTTCAAAATCTGGATTAGACTGTTTCGGGAAGGCTCACAGGGCCGATTCCTGTCTGCCTGCATCTCATGAGGCTCCAGAGAACAAGTTGGCCACCGAACATTATGCGCTGGCCGCAGGCTTTTACCAGGAACCTGGTGGTTCGATCCAAAATCTCCTACCACTCTATCATGATCGTAAACACTGCCAATAAAAACCCACCTTTTCCGGATTGTAGGCATGATGTGGAAAGTCAGCACCCCTTATTTGGCTGTGTGCTCATACAATAGTAAGATAAACTGCACCCTCCCTTGCGGAAACCAGACTGCATTGATTCTCCTGTTGCGTTGCTCACGGGTTTTCGATTGTTTGCTGCTTTAGGTAATCATCATAATTAGTTAGTCTCCCAATTGGTTGAATTATTCATTTTACAATTTCACAAATTACGATTTTTTCGTTCTTTTTACGTATTTTCACTTAATTTCATTTTATTCCATCCCTTTTTAGCCCCTTCAACATTTATTGTTCTTCGGTCCAAAATTACTTATATTCCCTTGCATATACATTTAGCGGTTAAATTTGTGTTTTGCATTTCCATCTGCTTCTTCAGGAAGGTGTTTACCCCTCTGACTCTCAAACCGACATTTTCACCAATTTTCACTATCTATCTTCAGCGTTTCTTCCATCTAACTGGCTAATCCTTCAAGATCTCTGCATTAATATATTATAATTTTCCCGATATCTTTCTCTTCGTATTTCCATAGACTGTTTCCTTGTTCTACTTACCTTGCCTCACTCTTTGATACAACCTAGATATTACTTGCTACATCTTTCTGCTTCTTTTTTTTTTCTTGTTCTTCTTCCACTTCCACTTATCAGTTTACAAGCAGCATTTTTTAACTTATGTCAGTCATTGATTACATATTCACGTCCACTTTTGGTTCAGCTACGGGTATAACAGTGACTCATACGTGTTCAAACTCAACTTATTCGGTTGTTGATCAATTGGATCCTCTATTAGATACAGTGATTCCCAGAAACTTACATAGATTTAGAAATGCGGAACACTACACCATTCTACCCCTATTTATTAGTGAAAAAACTGGACTTTTAGAATTTTCAAATGATGCTAACCTAACCTTGACACCTTGTTATTTATATACAATCAGTTTTCTAGATCAGTCAGTCCATTTTCAGGGGGCTTCGCAAACAATGGCGATCTCAATCATTACCAAACTACCAATTTTTGAGGTTTTCAAGCCTTTATTATACTATTTACTTCATGAGCAATTTAATGAGACGTTCAATAATCAAATAATCGATACTTGCTTCAATAACTTGAATGATTCACATTTAGATGAATTATTAGACCACTTTAGTCATCTGAACTCAGCCTCAAGATTTGTCCTTACTAGAATCCAGCCAGATTTCTCATTAAATGAATCACTAAAGCTGCCTTCAACGTTGTCAAAATATTTTACAGATTCCGGAAATCTTTATAAAACTTCAATTAATCTCGGCACACCACATTTAAATTTTCCAATCCAAATCCCAAAATCTTCTATCACTGCTTCACCATTGGCGATGTTTGGTAATGATTTGCAAAGAAATTCAAATGTCAAAAACTTAATTCAGCTTTTAAATTCAACACGATTATCCTTTAATTCTTCTTCGCCAAATGAATCTTGTCTAACGCCCTATTCAAATATTAAGCCTTTACACGTTTTATTCAATGCTTTGATTTTACAGAAAAAGATAATCCTTTATGCGCACAATACTTGTTATAATATATTGACGGATTTTGCTGAAACTTTATATTTGATATTCAATTCTTCATGTGTTCCAAATCCCAAAATTTTATTCCATCCAACTATAGATGTATCAACTATTAATTTGGTTCAGCATAAAGAATCGTATTTGATTGGTACCTCAAATTCAGTGTTAATGAAAAACTTAAATTGGGATATTTTCTTAGATTTTGACTCTCAAACCATGCATGTTAATACTGATTTAAATGATATTGATTATAATTTTTTTAGTTATGTTGATCCAAATATCATAAATAATCATAGTAACCATCAGTCAAGTGTACGTCATTCAATGCTTTCTTCTTCTTCATCTAACTTGTCATCAATTGATTCATTTCATGCGGATTTAAGATTATCATCATGGGATCCATCATGTTTTCCACGTTTATTTGCAGATAATGGTAAAAACGAGAAATTATCCAATTTAGGAAAACTCCACGATAAGTACATTGATCCAACATACCAAACGTCAAAATTTCCACATTTACAGAATTCCGCTTCGATTCCAAGAATAGATAAAGCACTAGATGCACAAATTGAGCGTTTGGTCAGAAATCATCACGATGATGAAACTTTGTTCGTTTTACTAACAAATTATTTACGTAATTTAACAACGAGAGTTCTACCTGCGTTTTATCATTTCACAACATTTTTAGACATTAGAGATT
Source organism: Pichia gijzeniarum (assembly GCA_030556995.1). Lineage (NCBI taxonomy): Eukaryota > Fungi > Ascomycota > Pichiomycetes > Pichiales > Pichiaceae > Pichia > Pichia gijzeniarum. Next base: position 46,259 of record JAKTVB010000024.1, read on the forward strand.
ATAAGACCCATTTGCTTAATAACGGTAACATTGATAATATTGATTCACTAGTTCGTGAATATATTCAATGTAAAAATGTGATTCAACCATTCCCATTGAACTTCCCCTTCAATTCAGCATATTCATTCCTTGATGATCCAAAGATTGCAGCTCATTATGCAAGGATAGTTTTAGCAAACGTGCCATTATTACGTTTAGCAGTTCATTATAATTCAATTATTTTCAGTTCAAAAAAAACTATTCCGGGCTTTGTATTTTCTTGGAGTGGAGGTGAGACCGATTCAAGAATCGACGAAAGTAGTAACGAGTATTGCGATTTTATTGATATTAGACTCGATACGCATTATTTAGTTAGCATTTTAGATCGAATGATTGATGGTACATCAAATGAAAGTTGGCAGTTAGACAAATACTTATTGTTACAAATTTTCAAAGCGTTAAATTCAATTTTGAAAGTTCATGGTACGGGAGCAAACGGCTTGAACGATGTTCTGGTTGATTTATTTATTGAAAGACGTGGGGATGAGTCGTTTGCCAAAGCATGCGGCATTAATCTATCAAACGTGAAACCATCAAACTCAACTTCAGCTGATGAGCCAGCAATTGCATCTGTTGCCCCATCAAGAGAATCTTCTATGTTGAGTTTTATGTCAAACAATCCAGTCTTGTCATTAAATTCCGAATCTTCACTTTTAGATAAGCTATATTATTTGTCGGTATCGCCAAATAATGTTGAATTCATTAAAGATACAATTAATGGTGGCAGCAGATTTGATTCAATCGAAACATCACTGACAGCTACAACAGGACAAACATCTAAACGTGAATCCAGACTAGCATCTTCATCACCTACTAAGATAATAAATAATAAAAAAAAGGAAAAAATTGATCTATCAACTAGACATTGTGAGGATGACGAACTACTCTCTCACGTAGGAACATTAGGTACACAAAGATTCACTAAGTTGATTTTAGTCTCTGCGCTATATCTTTCAATTAGAGGTCCTGAAGATATAGTCGAAACTAAGAAGGGTATCCGTCGCAAGGACCTTCTATTAACTGAGTTTAAAAGGTTTTTGAGTGGTGTTTTAAATGATCAATTTTTCAAAGAGTTTGTGCTGATCGAAATGGATGATTTTGTCAAATTAACAGTTAACGATTTTATCGACTATCACATGTAAGTTCCGCGGCCACTCATTTCTTGCTTCAATATTTTTATTCATTTTCGTTTTAAAATTTCGTTTTTACTTTTAGCCTTCACTTCTCTTATGATTATTTATAGATCGACACAATAAAGTTTTCATGTCTCTTTAATTGCACTATTATTACATTTTATTTTATGCTATACAAGTTAGCTTTTGAAACTATTTATTGGTGTAAAAATAAATTTGCTAAAGACTTAGTTACCTACCATTCTATGGAACCTCCAGGGAACGTCAAGTTTGTCTAAAATTACTTCGATTAATCTAATCTTTGTTGTATCATTACCAAACTTTTCTAACGTTTGGTCTAGCTCTTCAGGCTGTGAAACTTTAGCGGTCTTTGCATCAGAACAACCAAAAGTTTGTAAGATCTGTGTCCATTTCCAATCTGGTCTAATATCATTATACTTGCGTTCAGCACCTTTAATAATTCTTTCCACAGTATAACCATTGTTGTTCAACAAAATGATTAAAGGTTTAACAACGTCAGGACGATTAAAATTACTTAATTCTTGAATTGTCATTTGAGCCGAACCATCACCTTCTAATAAGATTAATCTTGATTCTGTTTTTTTCAATTGTGTCAACGCAATACTGACACCAAATGAGCACGGCAAAGCCATACCAATTGACAAATAATAGTGTTGACCAATTACTTTAGCACCCGGTGGTAGTTTAAGATCTGGTAGCCCAAACATTAATGAGCAAGTTTCGGTTACAATAACATCATTTGGCTTCAAAAAAGATTGAAGTTTTTTCAAGATATGAGTTTGAGAAATTGGAGTATTTGAAGGAATTTGTTCAATCTGGTTGATGATTTTAGGAATTTGAAAAATTGGTAATTCTGATTTTGCTTTTGTAAACAATATTATATGTATGTTTGGTAAAACATCCTCAAATGAAACTTCAAATACTTGTTCTCCAATTTTAACATATTCAGGATTTAATAAAACAATTGAATTTTTCGGAATTTTGTCATATAATGTCCAATGACCCGAATTAATTTCGTTATAATAATCACCTATATGAAGAAAGCAATCTGTGTTTTGAACGTATGCTTGAGTCATTTTATTTGATTCAAAACCGTTATAGTCACCAATATACGAAGAATTTGTCTCATTTAATAAAGATTTACCCATATGAGAATTACAGTGGGGAATCCTTAACAAATCAACAATCAGTTGTACTGTTGGAGTTAGACCAAATCTATCAGCTAAAATGTCGCATAAAAGAACGGGATTTTTGGCTTTAAGTAATTTTTCAATAATAATGTTTGAAACATCATCAATCAATTCAGTTGAAGCCGGAGGAAAGCTTGATGTTAGGCTTAAGGCTGGAACGTTAATCAAATTTGAGGCGTCAATTTTTATATCAACCAAATCACATGGAATATACAAATAACCAGGTCTTTTCATTGATAAAATAGTTTTGAATAAATCATCAATATCATGTTGAGCGTTGGATAAATCATCTGTCAATGATAGGATCTTACAAGAAACAGATTCGGCCATTTTTTCATAAGCATAGTGATTTGTTGGTCCTCTAGTTGAGAGGTTGTTGATTATGTGATGATAATGGGCGCCTGAGGGTTTGACAGAATATCTTGTTGTACCAACAATATGCAAAATTGGAACATGTTCAGCAAATGAACCTGAGATACCATTAATTGCGCTCAATTCACCAACACCTTGAGTTGTGAGTAAAACACCGAATTTATCATAACCAATCGTACGTGAATACCCGTCTGCTGCATACGCTGAGTTTAATTCATTACAACAGCCGACCCAATTTAATCCCGGAACAGAATATAAATGTTCTAATAGTGAAAGGTTATAATCACCTGGAACCCCGAATATGTTATGAATACCTAGAGATACAATTCTACGAAAAATATATTCGGATAACGGTAAAGTGTAGTTGTCGTTCAAACTGATGTCTTCTAAACCTATTGGGGCCATTATTGTATTATTTTAATGTTTGTTTGTGTTTGTTTATGTAGGTTTATAGCTAAAAAGGGGGGGGATTTAAAGTTATACGATTACAGATAATACAGGGATTTCAGCAGTAAAGAATTTGCCCCGATATTTATACGCTTTACAGAAAATCAGAGCATACAAAGGAACATGCAAACAACTGGCCCCGGTAGTGCAGGCAAGCCGAAAACACCCTTACAGAACAGCCCAAAGGCTCTTTGCCGGCTACCACTCACTGATATCGGCCTGCAGTTCCCTTTTGCAGCGCTTTTCTGACGTTTCGCTAGGCCCCTCGGTTCTCGGTTCTCGGTTCTCGGATAGCGGGTGCTCCCTGTGCGGCTGGCCATTGGTGCTATTCTGTGCTGTTGGAGCTAGCTGGGAACCGTTGGACCCATTTTTGCTTAGCCTGTTTGTCACAAGTATGCTGCATTCTGATTGATTCACAAGTTTAATTGGAACTATTTGGAAACTTCATCTTTTTGAAAGCATTAATCGCTGCAATCTGGTGAAAAGCGCTTTACATTGCCGGAATCGCGAGCTTTGCTACGCAATTGTTTACGTACGGCTTTCACGATGGAAATGAAAGAGTAAATTCATATTGCATGCTTTTTGACAGCAATTGAAGAAAAGACACATAAAAATATAAGTGCCTCCAATGGATTCAATATTGCCATTCAAACGAAAAGTTCGTGTTAGTTGGAATTATAATTCTGGAGTTTTCTCACCCGCAAACCCTGACATCACCGGTAAAGTGTCCTTAACATTGAAATACCCAATTGATGGTATTAAAAAATTAACACTAGGGCTTTTAGGAGAATATAAATTAGATTATAATTCAATTCAGCTAACTAATATTACAGAAAAAAAGAAAAAGCTTGTTACTTATGAGTCAAATGTTCTATTCAATGATGAAACCGTAATTGATTCAGTCCAGGGTTTAAAATTGTTTAGCAAAAATGACCAAATTGTAGAAAATTTTAGCCTTTCGTTTCCAACATCAGATATTTATCTTCCATCTTCTTGTCTTTATTTTGGTTGTGAAGATGGTCATGAACCAACTTTATCCATTACCTATAAATTATATATCAAAATCGTATATGTTAGTAGACTGATGAAAAAAGAAAAAATTGAGGTTTTCAGTTTTCCCCTAAAGTTTCAAGCTGCTTCAATGTATCCAACATGTAACTCGTTACTAAAATATCAGGAGTGGAACCTTTTTCCACTGTATGCTAGCAAGCCAACAAAGAAAAGTAGTTTTTTCAACAATGATTTCAAAGGATTAGACTTAATTATGGAATTACAGATACCCCCCACTATAAATCTCAACAAGCCATTTTTCAATCAGTTTGCAATGAAGTTCATAACGGATTCTTCAACAAACATTTTTGAAACGGAATCGTTTCATTTGAAATCAATGAAAATTGCAGTTTATTACCATGCAAACTTTTCAATCAATTACTTCAAAAGTAAGTACCAGAAAAAGAAAACCCTATGTATTATAAACTTCAAAAATTCTTCAGTTCAAGTGAATAATTTCAAGTATGACGAAATTAATTCCTATCACTCATGTGATTATCAGACCAAAGAATATAGTAAGAGTTCACTACAAGAATTATCTGGTTTACATTCCTACTTGGTAAATTGCGAGTTGTTTGATGGTAAATTCAGTAATAGGTCATGTTTCCATTTCACCTATACTATAGTTGATGATAATGGTGTTCAAAAAAAATATAAGTTCCGGACAGAAACTGCACCAACTGTTAGTTGAGATGTTGCATTGTTTGGAAATTCTATATTATCAAAATGTGCAGAATCATTAATACCACTATGTCCCTTCCAATAAAATCTCGGCATACAATTATTGGCTCAATGAAGCCAAGCATTTTGTTGCATAAACATGATTTTGCATTTTTCGAACCAATCTGTACTATTTTGCTTTTTATCTTGACAAAAGGTGATACAAGCTTTTGTCATAGAAAAGACATTTTCCAAATTTGTGCCTCTTGCTCTACTTCTTTTTTTTTTCATTCCTCAAAATCACTCTATTAAATAATATATAAATAGTACATATGGAGATGAATGACTAAGGGTTCAACGTAATTAGCAAATGTAGTTAAATCTCAAACGAAAAAAAGACTATTGGCCATGCAGCCAGAAACTTTGAAAATGCAGCATAAAAAGTCTAATTAACTACTCCTCCTTTACTTCATCTTTTAAAATATCATCTTCTTTACTCAATTCATACGTTGGTGGCGGAACAAACCTTTTGTCGTCAATATCAGTGATTTCTGGCTCGATTACGCCAACATCGGGAGTCGTGGTGGTGACAAAGTTATACTTTTTTTTCTGCGACATTGCATCTGTGATATTCCATGTAATCCTAAATGAAACAAAATTTTCAAACCAGGTTGGTATTGACCCATTACATATTATTGTGTCTGGACCCATGATATCCGATAAACATTGATTTAAATCTATATTAGCTTTCTTCAATATTAGATCTACAGGTATCTCGTAATGATACAGATCACTTAATTTATCATACACAAAATCTTTAACATCAACTAATAAATTAGAAAATTTAACTTCCAACAAAGATTGAAGGTCTCGTGAATTCATAATAAATTGATAGCAGTGAGCTGTCGTGTTATGTTGTGCTTTAATTGTAACTGAGTCTATGGAAAACAAACCAAGATTTGTACTCTGGCCATTGAATACAAAATCGGTCGATTGATTCGAACTAATCCCAACTGATTTCAGATCACAAGCAACCTTGAGTGAAAGTTGGCCTATTAAAGGTTGAAATAAATCGAATGATGATCGTATCAGCATGTTTAAACTGAAAGGAATCGTTTTTGTCATATTGTCATAATTTTCCTTTTTATAATCATCATTCCAAAGTTTCCGTATAAATTTAGTCTTGGAATGTGATTTATTCATAGAGGTTGGTATCAACGCCTCTGATTTTTCATCAAAGTAAAATTTCTTGACCTTGTTTTTGAATAATTCAGTTGCCGTATAGTTTAAATTGCACGGATTTGTAGTAATATGTGGATCTATACCTGATTGAAAAATTATTGGAATTGAATACGAAACATGCTTTTTGGGTTTATTAGATAAAAATTTGCCCAGTTTGTATATTTCAATGTACACGGTATAGTTTATCTTAATGTCACCATTAATATCACCAAAATATTTGGCTGAGCTCGGCAGATAGACGGTGTTTGGAAACTCAAATTGAAAACTATTCTGCAGCTTTTTACCGCCATTGAATGAAAATACTTCAAAACCATTATCTAATGTAGTGTTGGTACCTTTTTCTTCACCATGTAAAGGGAATTCTTGGAAAACATCAAAGAACTGAATGCTCTGTGTGATTATTTGACGATTTTGTAGTGCCTGGATACCGCTGTATTGTAAATCTGTAACGTAATACATGATATCTGCAACTCCACTCAGGCCACATCTAATATTTGTCACCTTATTCATTTGCTCAAGAAAATCAATACTGGCCGTTCCCTTGACTAGTGGTTGAATTGGAGAGTATTTTGCATTATTTGGGGAGTCTGACAACACTATTTTAGCATCTGTACTTTTTGAAAACCATTTACTCATAATACAGGATGAATAAAAAGCCTTCAAACAAAAAAACGAAAGGTATTGTTTCTAAAGTTACGGTTCATACCAACTCTCTTAGTAAAGCATATTTTATCTGATAAGCCTGTTTTTTTTTTTCTCAACTTTTTTAGTCACTATTCCGATATCCGCTATTGTTTATTTTCTGGGAAAGGACAAAAATTAGGTTTTTCCGTCTGTTTCGATGCAGACATTTTTTTCGCTGGCCCTATTGTTTCCTGAAAACGAAAAGTAGAGGTAAATACTGGTGGATCTGCCTAGGGCATTACTAACTGAAGTTTTGATCATTAACACATCAATTATGCAAAAATTGGAGATAAGAGACTAATCTGCAGGCACGGAATAGGTTTTACGTCTGATCTTGGTTCGACTTTTACTATTTCTTGTAAATACTTTGAAAAATTACTTAATGTCACACGATATTTTTTTTTCTTCGACTGTTTTCTTTAGAAAAGTTACAAAACTAATATAAAAATACATTATAAGACTCTAATAAGCTGAATGATTAGTTGTAAATTCATTTTAAATTTCAAAAAGTACTAAAATTGCTTTTTCTCATCTGCACACGTTTCGTACGGTGGTGGCGCCACATTCTGTGAAGTATCAACGTAGGATGCATATTGCTTACTGTTTTTTTTCAAAACAATAGGATCATCACTATTGGGTGGAGTATTTTCAGCACTCGAAACAACATTAGGAGTTGATGTTGTATTAAATAAATATTTTTTTTCTTGTGACATTGCGTCAGTGATTTTCCATGTAATTTTGAATGTCACAAAACTTTCAAACCAATTAGATATCGAACCGTTACACACAATAGTCTCGGATTCCATTAACTTCATCAGGTTATCACCTAAATCTACGTTAGCAGTTTTGATTAATAAATCTGTGGGTACATCTAGTTTATACAAACCAGTGGATTTATCAAATTTAAAATCTTTAACATCAAAAAGCAACTGGGTGAAATTAATTTTGAGAATTGTATCACATTCATTCATTGACAAAACCTTTCTTTCAGCCTGAATTCTTGTATGATGTTGTGCTTCAATTTTCAAATACTGAACCGCAAATAATCCTAAGTTTGTACTTTGACCATTAAATACAAAATCCTTTGTCTGATTGGAGTCAATTCCAATTAAGTTCAAATTACAAGCTAGGCTTAACATGAGCTGACTTGTTAAAGGCTGGAATAAATTCAATGAAGAACTTATGCTAAAGTTTAAAGATAAAGGAAGTGATTTGGTGATAGTATTATAATTGTCTTTCTTGTAGTCATCATTCCACAACTGCCTAATAAATCTTGTCTTTGAATGAGCTTTATGCATTCCTGATGGTATCAATGCATTTGTCGTAGTATCAAAGTAAAATTTCTTAACCTTGTTCTTGAATATTTGAGATTGAACATACGTCAGTTCGTTTTCAACTATTGGAAATTTTGGGTCAATACCTGATTGAAATTGAATCGGAACAGAGTAAGAAGCGTCCACTTTAGATTTATTAAAAATCCATCCGGTTTTGTAACTTTCAACATAGACCTCATATGAAATTGTCACATGATCTTGCATGCCACCGAATCTTTTGACTGAACTAGGTAAATACATATCATTTGGGAATTCAAACTGGATGTCGTTTTCTATTTTAACTCCTTTGTTCGAGCCGTCATCAGATTTGTTACTTGAACAAATTGGTACTTCCTTGAAAACATTGAACAGTTGAACTTCCTCTAAAGCAGTTCTGATTTGGCTCTGCTGCAGATTTTCTATTGCATTGTAACCACTGTCCATATAAGTGTAATATATATGTGCGCTTCCACGTAATCCACATTTAATATTTGTAATTTGGGAAATATCGCCCGATAGAATGATTGCAACTGTTCCACTCACAATTGGTTCAACAGGTGAATAGCAATTATTCTCAGGAAGATTGTTCAAAGCAATCTCAGCATCTATTTTTTTAAAAAACCATGGACTCATTTTACCGTCTCTGCTAATCGGAGGCCTATATAGTTTAATGAGGACTAGCGCACCGCAACTGTCGCGGCAAGTTTTATCGGATTTATATAAGTATTTTTCTCCTCTCGAAAAAACTCAAGAGCGATCACCACTGAGATCGTCAAGCCGCCAAAAAGTGGGCTTTGGTAGTCACACCTGACTGTTTGGATTTTGTAACGTGTGGTTAGTCGGTTAAAGAGCTACTTTTCGGGAATATAGTTGTAATAGAACCAGTTGAGGTGTGATGGACGGGGTTTTTTCATGGCTTCCATAGCATTGTACCATACCGAACCCAAATGCATGTTTTGTATCACGTTCCGAAATCGGAGACTTAATTTCTCTTCAAAAATGGCAAAACATTTTCTTTTTTGACTTTTTCGGATAATCCAGATTTTGCTAAAAAATTTTATTTTGGAAACTAATCACCCCAAACTTTTTATCAAGATTACAGAAAAAGCACATTTTCGGGTTGGAGATTTATAAGCTTCTACAATTTTAAATTGTGGCACACACCATAAACATCAAAAACCGCATGAAAAGATTCTTGAAAATTATGTTTTTCATCTTTTATTATTGCTCTACAAGACAGCCACTTAATATGAAAGGAATGGATCCCATAAGTAGAAACATCGGCTGGAAACAAGTTGTTAGTAAAAACACAAAAAAATTCAGTACAGCATAAACTTCACCTCGCTACACTTGCTTTTGAGTTATTACAAAGATTGTTTTTAATTAATGTATCGTATTGTAAAACCTAATTCAGATATAATTTTTATTCGATAGATAGGTTGTCTTAATAACTATGAATTCCTATATATGCAAATAGAGCAAAAAAGAATAATTCATGACTTAATTTGGATGAAAGTCATTCAGTTGTGCCGTGAGTATCGAGACATGTCGATGCTGACCTTGCTTTGTTCGTCTATTACTTGAGTCTCGAGCTATTGTAATATATGATTAGCCTACAACATCCAATCATATAATAGTGTAACCAATAACTTATGATCTCATAATGTGAGAAGAGTCCTGACGAGGATTCAAGTGAGGCTGTGTAGCTGAAGGAAATTCTCATGTATTCCTTACAGCAGAGGTATAAATACCAGAGGTTTTTCCCTTCATGTCTATCTAGCTTTTGTACTCTTTTGTATATCTTCCTTATATAACCTTGATGAATATCACCACTATATCTACATAGTTTCGTCTAGGGTAAACACTCGATCTCAGGTTGTATTATCTGGCTTCTTCAACTTCAACACGAGCACTCGGCAATAAAAATGATGTGAATGTGTGAAAGTATCAAAAATATTTTTGATGTAAGCTGATTGTAAAAAAGCAAAACAGATCCAATATTTCGGTCTTTCTATTATCACAAAACTTGATGAAGATGCCAAGCACATTCGTCGATTTAGCAATTGTGAACTTGTCAGTGTAAATTAGTACATCACATGATTTTGTACATGGGATACTCTAGAATCATCTGCCTATCGTTTTTCTATCTCATAATAGTAGTTAAAGAAAAGAGAAATTATTTACTCTTCAAAGCCTCTTGCCTTTCAAACCGATAAAAAATTTTGGTTTCCAAATTACCGAATTCTTGTCTAGTCACTTTTTGGCTCTTTCTCTAAAAGCAATCATATATTTTGTTTTCTAAGCGAATCAAGCTATTAGTTAATGTTGTCAAACATAGAATTTCAATATTTAATGCTGCGTCTACTTTTTTATCCCTCAGCATTTATTAAGTAATGCCTAATAAAACTACAGAATGATAAGTTATAAATGAACCACCAATACAAAAACAAAGCAAGAACAAATTAATCAACGTCTTTTTTTTCAACAGGTTTTTACGAAAGTATTAGAGAGGTTTGATTTTATATATTAAAAATTGAGAATTTGATTGAAATTTGGTTGTAAGCCTTGTCATTTTAATACAAAAAAAATGAATTTTTGAAATCGTCTGGTTTTCGCTAAGCAATGTAATAAATAGTTTAAAAGATTTTTTGTAAGATATTGTATCTAATATCTTATTACAAGTCAGGATTACGTTATCCTGTTGTTAGAACAGAACAAGGCAGTGAACAGAACAAAGTACTAGAATAGAACAATAATACAACCAGCATGAACTGGTCGGGCTACTATATAAGAAGGCACTTTCTTCACTTTATAGCATGTATAATGCGCCTGGAATAGGTGAAGTGGGGGGACAGACAGTTTTGCTCACTTCTTATCATAAGCCCACCATCTTATCGCCTCTGGTATCTTCTTAGTATATCTACTACGTCGATATATTCATTAGTGAGAAGAGTGATTTACCTAAGTTACATTAACACGTTAATCTAACGGAAAATCTCTTACATTTTTTTAGCAGATCGTAATCGGATAACAACTCACTTAAAGAACGCTTTAAGTGGGTCTGAGAATTAGCCAAAAGAAGCTTGTTAAAGGAGCTATATCGATTATAAACCTATGCTACAATGAGGTACCAGCTCCTTCTTTATATATGGATGAGCCCTGTGGGCTTGATCGTGGCTTAGACCAGCTTACCGGGCTTAGCTGTGGGCGTAGCTGTGGGCTTAGCTGTGGGCTTGACTGTGGGCTTGACTGTGGGCTTGACTGTGCGTGATCATCTATGTCTGTTGCTTAACGGATAGAATCCGTTACATTTTTATAAATCCCTCTTTAGCTCAGTTGGAAGAGCGCGAGACTGTAATGGTTAGAATGTAACTTCTATAATAAGACATCTTGAGGTCTCTGGTTCGATCCCGGAAGGAGGGAAAATTTTTTTTGAAAACTTTTTATTATTTTAAAGTTTTAATCGGAGAAAAAAATTTTATTCAAATTTTTTTTTTCAAAATAATCTTCTTTAACTGTCTAGCATTTCCTTCTATTACTGAACAGTTGCAATTATACTAATCACATAAGCAGAAATGGATGGTGCTAAGCTAAATTTGTCTTCTTTGAAAGATAAAGTTTCCAATGCTTTGTCTAAAAAAAATAGTGATAATAAGAACGGAAAAAATTCAAGACAGGTTCAAAAGAATAAGAATAATGACCACAAAAATCCTAGTCAAAATAAAAAGGGAGAAAAAAGGTCAAATGACCGTTCATCAAACAAGAAAAATGATGAACTTTTACGTCGGGAAGCTCTAGAATTAGGTGCTACTGAGGATGATTTAAAGTTGGTTGAAAGTCTCAATGATGATGAAATGAGTGAGCAAGAATTTGACGATGCAAATTTTGACAAGCTAGATAAAAACCTAAATACTGAGCTTTCAGATTTTATGAAAAGTATTGGTTTGAAAAATCATAAAGTTGAAGATATTGAAATTGAAGATGAAGAAATTCCTGATCTACTTGAAGAAGAAGATGGCGAGGAGTCAGAAGAATCAGAAGAATCAGAAGAATTAGAAGAATCAGAAGGATTAGAAGAGTCAGAAGAATTAGAGGAGTCAGACAAATTAAAGAAAGTAGATGAATTAGATGAATCAGAGGAAACAAAGGAATTAGAGAAGGCAGATGAAGAAAAAGAGGAAACAGATGAGGGGAAATTTAAAAACCCAGATGATGAAGCAAAATCGGACTCAGACTCAGTTTCAGAAGCAAAAGCTGAGAGTAAGACCAAAAGTTCAGATAAAGTGACGAATTTACAGTCTGTTATTTCCGACAAACTCACGGTTGAACCAAGAAGTGATTGGTTCAGCATTCCATTAAATGTTGAGCACTCATTAGCAGATAAGTATATGAAACAAACGGATATTGATGGGTTATACGAGAAGGCAAAAAAATTAATCGAAGAAGAAAACCAACTTTATGATGAAGAGTTCAATAAATCATCATCACAAAAGCGTTTCTTATCACAAATTTTAACCGGCGGTACTTTATCAGATAAAATTTCAGCATTGACTTTGCTAGTTCAAGAGGCTCCTTTACATAATTTGAGGGCTCTTGATAATCTATTCAACATGTGTCAGAAAAAATCCAGAACCGCAGCTATGCAATGTGTTGACGCAGTTGTTGATTTGTTAGTCAATAATATCTTACCGTCCAATAAAAAACTAAAGCCTTTTAAAAAACAGCCTTTAAGTATGAACTTATCAAATCAACAGTTGATTTTGATGTATTTTGAAGATCATTTGAAAACTTTGTATTTTGAATTTATTTCATTATTGGAAAAGCTTTCCCATGATTCAATTATATACGTCAGAATGAAGGTTGTTAGTCATATTTTTTCACTTTTAAAGGCGAAACCTGAACAGGAAGCAAATTTATTACGACTAGGTGTTAATAAGTTAGGGGATATTGATAATAAAGTCTCATCTAAAACTTCTTACCAAATTTTATTATTAGAACAAGAACATCCAGCGATGAAACAAATTGTCTCTGAATCTGCTATTGATGTTGTCTTCAGATCCAATAATGATCATCATGCTCTTTATTATTCTATAAATACTTTAAACCAGACCATTTTAACTAGACATGATGAAAAGTTGGCAAATAAATTAGTCGATGCATATTTCGCACTTTTTGAGAAGCTACTAATCAAAACAGATAATGAAAATGTTGGAGAATTTAAAGAATCGGAACATCAAAAAGAGGGAAGAAGAAAAAAAAATGTTAAAAGAGGTAGAAAAGGTGGAAAATCCGTTAAGAATGTCAAAGATGAGAAAGAAGTTATAGAAGAAAAAAACTCAAAAATGTTTGCTGCAATTTTGACTGGTTTGAATCGTGCATTCCCATTTTCAAACTTTCCAATGGATATTTTTGAAAACCATCTAAATGTTCTCTATAAAATAACACACAGTTTGAATTTCAATACTTCTGTGCAAGCATTAATTTTGATTCAGACAATTACAAATAAATTTTCGGATGAAAAACATAAGAACAGATATTTTAGAACATTATATGAATCTTTATGGGATGAAAGACTTTTAAACTCTTCCAAACAGGGTATTTATTTAAATCTAGTGTATAAATCCCTGAAGAATGATGATAAAATCAATAGAGTTTTAGCTTTTGTGAAAAGGATATCTCAAATTTGTTTGAGCTGGTCCAATATTGGTACAGTTTCAGGTATGATTTTTCTTTTAATTCAATTAGAGAGAGAAGTTCCACAAATTAGAAATTTGTTTGTGAATACTCCAATGGATGATGAACTAAATAAAAAATCCGAACAAGAGGAATCACTTGACGAACTTTCTCATGCAAAGCATGATGATAGGATTTATGATCCTAAAAAAAGAGATCCGGAATTTGCAAATGCAGATAAATCATCACTTTGGGAAATTGAATACTTTTTAAACCATTATCATCCAACCATTCAGTTGTATGCAGAAAACTTTTTAAGATTTGATGAATTATCCAAGGCAGAAAGGCAGCATATCAACAAACCCGACCTAGGGTTATATACATTGTCGCATTTTCTTGATAGATTCGTTTATAAAAAGGCAAAGGGTAAGGCAAATTTGAAAGGTTCATCTATTATGCAACCATTGGGAGGTGCACATACAGGTAACTTGTTAGTCCGTGCTACAGGTATTGAAAATAAAGATATTCCAGCAAACACCGAAGACTGGCTCTCAAAAAAAGCCAACCAAGTTAGACCTGAGGATAACTTTTTCTATCAGTATTTCAGCACCAAACAAGAAAAAGTGATGCATTCAAAATACGATAAAGAAATGGATAAAAAGTCTAAAACTGACGACTTTGATGAAGATTCAGAGCTAGATGATGATGTTGTTTGGAACGCGTTGGTCAAAAGTAATCCCGAGATTGAAGGTGATGAAGATGATTTGGACGAAGATTTGTCCGATTTAAGTATGTCTGATTTTTCAGATGATGAAAATGACGAAGATGGTATTAATAAAGATGAAGAAACTGCTTTCTTAAGTGATGACGAAGCTGACGAAGATGACGAAGAGGAAGGCCTTGTCAGATTGAAAACTATTGATGATTTAGAAACTGAAAATGGAGATGAAGGGGAAGAGAACGAAAAAGAACAAATTACCGACGGCGAAAACGAATCTTCAGATGGTGAGGACGTCAAAGTATTACTTGAAGAGGATGAAGATGATATGCTGAGCAGCGATGAAGAAGCACAACGGGAATCAACAAATAAGAAGTCCAAAAAGAGAAGCAGAGAATCCGACAAAAGTGTTAAGAGTAAGAAGGCCAAATTCACATCATTACCTACTTTTGCTTCTGCTGAAGATTATGCTGAATACCTCGCATCTTCAGACGAAGAGTAAATGCTTTATAACTACTGTATTAAATAAAAACCTAAAAATTTCCAAACTTTCGAATCTCAGAAGATACTACCTGTATTGGATAGTTGTACATTGGGAAAGCAGGAATATGGTCTCAACTAAAACAATTAAATGTCAACAATAAACAAACGCGCTTTTCCTAAAAAAATGGTTGAAAAAGAAAAAAACGCGCTTGAAGTTTGTCGCGGCCACATGTTTTGGGGCCTCTAAAAGTTGAGAGCATGGGCAGATGGGAAAGACCATGATTCGGAGTATCTTTGATTTGGCTGCAGAAGCGGTTTATTTTCTGTTCAACAGTTACAACCACAACATTCAGTTGGTTAATTACCATGGGGTTTGGGATATATGAGGATCCCCAGTTGTCTAAGCCTACCCCAAAAAAATATAACACTACAAAACCTGCTGATGTTCAACCTTTACAAAACGTCGGTTCTCCTTATTTGAATGCCAGGCCTGATAATTTCATGCGCAGCAAGAGTAATCGGCATAATTCAAGTGATTTTTCAGACAATCAAAAAGTTTATGATAGTGTGCAATCTTCTAGCGTGGTAGATGTTTCCAAACGAGGCCGGGGTGATGATGATAGTAGTAATGCAAACGAAGAAAAAACTACCCCTGAAAAATTTAAAACATCAAAGAAAGCAAAAACGATATGGCCTCAGAAAGTTCAAGAAACATTAGAAGAGGCTCTTAGGATCATCCCCTTAAATTCAATTAAGAAAATAAGATTATATGGATTTGTGTACGGTAGAAACAAATATATTGAATTTTATTTGAAGTCCAAAATAGGTGTTGTGAGAACAATTAAACAGATATCCTCTCATCTTCAGACAATCAAGACTTCCAGGAAAAAGAGTTTATTGGCTGAGCTTATCAACAACGGCCCAGGTGAAACTGTGGAAATTTGTAGCAACTTCCAATTGAAATTTACGGAAGTATTAAAAGATCTTGGCTTCGACAATAACAGTAGACAACTTAAAAAGAACTTGACAAATGCTTATAACGTAAACAGTTCTGCTGCTAGTGTTAATAGTGAAGGAAAGAAAAAAGTCAATGGCTCAACATTTTTCAAAAGCCCCAAGCATCCTATTAGAATTGCATTTAAAAAATTTGAAATGTCGTATGTTCATACCAATCCGATAAATAACTCGCATATGTTTTCAGCTCTTGACAATAGTTTTATCAACTCAGATTTACCAGAAGTATCGATTACTAAGAGTTTATTAGTTCAGGATTATCCAATGATTGCCAAAATTTTACAACTGAATACCAACTACGAAAATATTTCCCTTTATGGTAGCCCAAAGCTGAAAATCCCAATGATATATGCTAATGTTTTAATGGCTTTACCGCCATTAACCAATAATTTGAATACTGGGCTTTACAATCTAGCCACAAAAATTGGGCTATCCAGCTTACCGCGTGAGGAGAAATTGTACGGTATCATTACAGTAATAACTTCAAATAATTTTAAAATTCAAGAGACTTTTGAAAAAGTAGATTTGACTTCTAGTAATGTCGTTTTTACCACGCAGATCGGACAGGAATACTGGAAAAATTACGTTTTAAAAAAACAGAAAGAATTGCTATTAAACGGGGTGGATAATTTTATCAACAAGGAGGACACGTATAAGCTCGAAATTAATCCGATAAAAATTCAACAGTTCATGTTTCATTATAACGCTGAAATGTTAAATATCAATAATGGCGAGTTAAGGTTAAACAATGTCGATCAATCTCAAATTAGATGTATTTTGATGTGGAACTTTTCAAAAGTTATTGAGTTATCCGATGCAAAAACTACTCTAGAACTTATAACATCGATAAACGATGATAGTATAAAACTAGCCACACCAGATAGTGCAGAGATTGGACAGGATGTCATTAGTACTCCAATTGCGAATGTAAGTGCTAGCACATGTTCAAATACTGTCAAGCGTTCACGACTATCGCAATTGATTCCAAAAACTAACCAAAACGAATCACCATTAGCAATAGTTGCGGGGAAAGAGAGACAATTTCCATTTGGTAAAAGCTTCGAAATTGAGAAACCATACAGCTCTTCTAATAATATTTACAAAAACGTGCCCATACCCATTCCAATGCCAACATCGGCGAAATTCACATTAGAACCAGCACCACTATTATCCTCTGAAGCTCTTTTGAAAGTAATAGAACCGAAAAAATCTATACAGCCTTCGTTAACATCAAATTTCAATTTAGCATCGTTAAGCTCTCAGCAGAACAAAACTTTCACACAAACCCCAGCAATTTCAAATAATTTTCAGATGCACCCACAAATAAATTTAACTGATAACACGAGCAATAATAATACTTTCAAGCAATTACATACCGCAAATTCTTCAATTACATCAGATTTCGAAGATATTTTTTCTTCGCAAATAGACAATACGAGATTTACATCTTTAAGTACAATTGAAGTGAATGAAACAGATAGAGCAAACAGTCCGTCGCCTATGACTCAATCTGCCATTAATTATAGTAGATCACAGTTGTTACCACCAACTTTCCCACATTCAACAGCATTCAATGCGAAACCTGAAGCAATCAAATGCAGTAATCCAGTAGATCGTTCAATGCTTGAAATTTTACATAATAGTACATTCAACAAGGAAGATGTTGAAATACCTACGCCATTAAATGAAAAATTTTTCATACATGATCCATGAATGGAGTTCCAAGTATGGAAAAATCTTTCCATGTTTTGGTAAACTAATTATCAAATTCTATAAATCTTTTTAGCATAATATTAACATATATATATATAAAACACAATTTTAATATTTACATTTCAGTCCACATTGACTTTGTAAAGGCATCAATTTGTTCAATTGAACTATTGATTTTTTCGAGGTCTTTCAAAATTTCTTGTTTACGTTTATTCATTAGATTAAAACCTTCACTGTTATTTATGTCAAACCATGTAACGTTGCTATTAGTTATTTTCAAACTATGTTTACTTTCTGTAGATTTATTATCAACCGAATTTTTGTTATTGATTGAATCGTCAGAGGAATGATTCTTATTATCCTTTGTGAGTTCTGATTCCGAGATACCTGTATTGTAAGAATTTAGAGTTGCTGAATTATTATCTAACTGTGAAGACAAGCTTGAAATCAGATTATCTTTATTTAAATTGGGCGAATCTGTATTACCATGTGCGGAGTTTAAGTCTGGAGCCAAATTGGAGTTCGGATCCGCTGGATCTACACTATTTTTGGATTTTGTGTTTAGATCGAAGTTATCCCAAATGTTGTAAAACTCATCAAACGAATTTTCGGTTAACTTAACCATGTCAATCAATAAACCTAGTTGGGAAACTTTTAAGTTTTCAAGATTTTCAACGTAACTTTTTGAAAAAAAATTCAATTTTTGTAATTTTGAAACTTCATCAATAATTTGTAAATCTTTATATTGCCTTTCATTTTGAATTGGAGAGGTCCAAGTGGTTTTCAGTTGATCACCAGGTTTCAGTTTCACATTTGCCATGTAATCATATGAATAGGTGTCATCATTATCATCTTGAGCGGTCAAATCGTTATCGTAATCATCATATGAGTTGCCGTTATATCGACTTGACACTGTTCCAGCACCTGTAACGTAGGAATCATCAGCTGATATAAAAGTTGAATTGTAAGTTGACTCTCTTGTGGCTAATGGTAATTTAGAGGTTTGAAGATTTGATTGGTTAGTACTATTTATTTTACTCGTAGGTCGATAAGATGTGGTTTTATTGCCTGAGTCAATCGAACCATTATTATAACTTATTTGAGCACTTTTGTTACTTTTCCTACTATTATAACTCTTGTTTGACTGAGTAGGGAGCAATGGCTTCGGTTTTGTTGAATCTGAACTTGTAGAGGAATATTTCTGGTGAACAGCGTTGAGATTTTTATTAGCATAATTTTGAGAGAACTCATCACTTGAGGAAGAGGTGCAATCATCAAGAGAAGAGTCTACCTCCGAATCCAAATCTAGCGCTGCCAAGTCTATGTTGGAATCAGCATCATCTATTGAGTAGTTTTCTTCTATACTCTTTGACATTTTGATGGTCGGAACGGAAGTTGACCCACTTTGTGATAGATTACAGGAAGTTTAGTGTGTGCGCAAAGTTCAAAATTTGGAAGGGAAAAAAAAATACTTTCTTTGAATTTAAGATATTAAAATTTAAGGGTGTGTATAATTTATATACAATTGATAAAAGAAAACTAATGTTTGAATAGAAAAACGATACATACAAAACATTTGAAGGAAACAAATCAATCAATTAAAGAATTAAATAGTTATTTATTCTTGGTTAAGTAAAGCATCTCTCTTTTCTGCTAATCTAACAGCTCTTCTCTCTCTAGCAGCCTTGTTTCTGGTTCTTCTAACTTCAGCTTCTTCCTTTAATGCCTTTTCTCTCAAAGCTTCAGCCTTTGCTTGAATAACGTGTTCAACCAAAGCTCTCTTGTGCTTGAAACCATTACCCTTTGCGGATAAGTATAAGGAGTGGTATAAATGTCTGTCAATTTTACCAGCGGCTCTATATTTTGCTAAAAGTCTTCTTAAAACTCTTAATCTTCTCATCCATAAAACTTGGGTTGGCATTCTAGCGTTAGCAGTACCCTTTCTCTTACCGTAACCCATATGTCTACCACCTCTCTTTGATTCAGCTAAAGCTCTTGCATGAGCTCTAGAGTGAACAGTAACTGGCTTCTTGACAATTGAACCATTCTTGTATAACTTTCTGATAGTTGCTCTTGAGTTAGCTTGAGCAAGTTCAGTAGTCTCAGCTGGATCTAACCAGATCTTTCTTTTACCACAACCTAAAACGGAAGCTGCAAGTCTCTTTTGCAAACGAAGGTTAGCCCTGTAGTAAGTGATAATAAACGAAATGTTAGTATTAGAATTCATATAAGGTAATTTGAATGGATGGCGAATGATTCAAGTAGGTGATGATCTCCAATATTATCTATTTGAAACAGGTGTGCTTTGTTAAGTTAGAAAATGAAGCATTTCTTATTTCTTTGATCTTTTCAAATAATCCGATGAAGAAATTGGTGGAATACAAACAAACAGTACATACATAGTGTGCAAGCAGTTTTGAATATCCGAATAGTGTAGAATGAAAGGAAAAAGAAGTGCAACAAATCGGTAGGTAAAGTAACTTGCAACTATGGTTGGCTCTCACTCAGAAAGCAGCAAAATTTAAATTGGAGATGAAATTTTTTTCTTGTCATAAATTTTAGGTAACAGATTTGTATGAGATTGGTATTTGTATAATTGATCAGATCCACTTGTTCATCTAGCCATGTTAGTTAACAATCTATAGTACAATGTACATACATCTTTGAATACTTGGTCTGTTAGGAGATTCAAAAGTCAGTAGGCCAATACAGTGTGCAACACAGTGAAAAGTGGAAAAATTGGGTGGAGCACAAGAGACACAGAGGGTCGGGAGAGAGTGAGTGTGACTGTGGATTGCGGGATCCCCTCACAGAGCACTTCTGGGCCGCCACCGTTTTCCCCTGCCGCTCCTGGCCCGCGCCCGCGCTCCGGCTGCAAGGCCCCGGCGTGTGACTGTGAATGCTGTTTCCTGGCGCACCGTGCAACCCGCGCACCTCACACGGGGGAGCGCCGTTTGCTCGTTGCGGGCAGCGGGAAAGGGAAAGGCCGGCAGTGCGCGCGGGCCAGACAAAACACGTGACATTAGCTTGAAAGGTGCACGGGCGGCATAAATGGTTACGTGGTCACGTGGTTTTTATTTTTTTATTTTTTCTAATAATTTTTTTTTAATTTTTTTTTAATTTTTTTTTTCAACATGAATTCACTCTATGCTTCTACGCATCTGGAGTTGCTGGATCATCCATTCGGCTTCATTCCTAACACAAACGCGCAACAATGGCTCACTCACTAAGATCGAAAACAAAGCTCAAGTCTAAGAAGACAAAGACTTCCAATCCTAACTCAGACTACTTCAAAGCTTCCCAAGAGAGAACGCAAAGATTGGCCGATAAATTAAAGGAGAATCTTGAAAAGCAAAAATTAGAGGCTTCTGAAAAGGCTAACAATGATCCTTCCAAAATAGAGACTGATGATATAGAGCCATCGGTCACGGTCGATTCTGCTGAAGATTTAAGCAAAGTAAAGACTCATGGTTGGAGAAAATCAAGAACTGCCAATTATAAGAAAAAGAAAGCTTCCAAAAAAAACAAGTCTCTCAAGTTCTAAATTCCTCTTCTAACTCGATCTTTCCTATTCTTCTTATTACTACTTTTTATTTACTTCGATCTGTATACTCTTTATAGAAATTAAAATTGTGTCTAATCTAATCTTTATCACCTTTCAAAAAACCTAATGAAAATTTTTTTGTTGCTTACGTAACAATCTTATTTTCGGAGTTCATCATCATTAAACTGACATCCTCATTTATCTGATTGATTCGATTTATCCAATAAGCTGACAAAAGCTACCTCCCAAAAATCAACTAACTATATGGCTATACCCGCAATTGCATCGGCATTATCCACCTCCTTTGATACCTTTTCTCACTCTAACTCCTCACATCATCAATCTTATAAATCTCAAAGCGACAACGCCCTTACAGCTCCATTTAAAATTATCTTGCCTTCAGACGAACCAAACCAACAATATGTCAAATTTTTAACATTTCATAAGTCAACATCAATCGTCGATACATATTCTGATGGAATACTATTAGCATTTAATAATATATTGCTATCATATGATTACCAATCCCTACAATTAAATAAAATAGTTGAATTACGGGTTACCAACTCAAAAATCAAAATTGTCTTCATGAAGTGTGTGAAAAACTTGGTTTTACTTTTAACAAACCAGCAAACATTGTTTCTAGTAGATCCCTTATCGGGCACAAAACTATCAACAATCACGCTATATTCTCAGTTTAGCTACTTAAAACAATTCATCAATTTAACTGAAGATGGTGACCACCTATTTTTTTCTTGTTGCACAAATTCAAGTTATTGTCAATTAGTTAAATTGGACTTATCAACCTGCAAATTTTCAATATTTTCCGGTTTATTATACCTGGACTTTTGGCCAGTTTCATTTTTATTAATTGATACTAGTTTCTACTTTTTTAGTTCTTCAGGCTTTTATCAAATTTATGAATTTACTTCTAATACCCGTTTGAAACCCATAAAGTCTAAAAATTGTGTTCTAATAGATTCGAAATTTGGTAGATTACTCGATATACAAAGTTTTAACTTCCCAAAATCCGTGATCTTATTACAGGAAAAAGGATGGTTAGTATATCAATTTGATGAGCTAAATTCCAAGCCAAATGATTTGTTGAAAAGTTTACAACTTTCATTATCGTCTCCGTTATCATCTTTATTTGAAAAGGTGTTGTCAATTCAGAACAACACATATATCTTAATGGCAAATAGAAGTTTAGTTATGATTTCGGATAAGCATATTCAATTGATTGAATCTGATGACATTTTAATTGACATTTTCATAAATTTCAAAACTTCAGAACTTCTAGGTATTTTCAATGATAGCGGGTCAAAAATATTCAAGACTTTGAAAAAAGATGAGTGGTGCATTATTGATGTGAAAGAAGAAATAATATATGATCTCAATTCTTCAATATTGTATGAAGATGCCAACTTTCGAGTTGAAAATTCAAATAATAGGACGATATTAAAAAACAGAACTCGCGATTCAGAAATTGGAACTTTGTTTGACATATTTGATAGCGATTTCAGAATTATAAACTTGAACTTAATTTCTTCATTTGAAGAATGTAAATACTTTTTAATAGTGAACTCAAATTTGAATTTCCAACTATTATTGATTAATAATGCCCTGACACGTTTGATTACATCATTAAAAGTATCTTCCTCAAAAAGTTCCAATATATTTCATAGTGTTTACTACTACGAATCTGAGAAACTGTTGGAGTTTATTGATGATTCGGACGCTTTAGTTACTTTAAACTTGACTGATTTGAAGATTTCCAACAAATTCGCAGCATGCAATACCTCAAAGCTTGTAGTTTTCAGTACATCTGATTCAAGTGACTCAAATTTTAAATCGTCTATATTTTACAGTTTCAAAATAATCTCAATTGATGATTTAGCTGAATATGCTGGAATATACAATACTACTAAATGGGTTGGAATACTAAAAAATGAACAATTAATATTTCATGTTTTTGATTCTCAATCATTGTTTAAATCACCTGAGATATTCTTAGTTCACTGTATAATGGATAAAGATTTTAACTTGCATGTTATTGATGAGTTAATAAAGGTTAACAAAAACATAACACTTTTCATTAAACAAATTGCTAGCTTTTGTATTTCTAAAAATAATTTACTATCTGAAACTTCAGTTTTGATCTTATATAATATTTTGCTAAAGGATACCAAAATTATAAAAACGTTGTTTAATGACTGTTTATCGAATGAAGACAATGATTTTATCAAAACTATCATACTTCTATTTTGTATTTCAGTTGATCCTACAATAATTCGATCACATAAACAGATAGGTCAATTATTAGAAACAATTATCCATTATATGTTATCATTGAATGATAAGATCTGTGAAATTTGCATTGAAGTACTGTGCAAGCTAAAGCTAAAGGATTTGAAGTTAGAGAAAGACAAAGATTTTAGCTTGATTAACTTTTTCAACGAATTCTTTTATATTAGATACAATTTTTTCAATAAACCTGAGAGCAGAAATTTCAAAAATTTTGAAAAATGTACGCAGTATCTTGATTTTTTGATTGAAAACGATATAGTTCAAATATTTGTAATTATGTGCACAATTATTGAGAGTGATCAATATGATTTAAGTGATAAAATGTCAGTTCTTGAGTATATTAATTACTTAATGTTGGAACAAAGAGAAATAATATTTGTGGACGATAATTGGAAAGTTGTGTTTTTTTTGCTGATTAACTCAATAGTCTCATTTCTGGCAAAAGTTGATATTAAAAATACGCTGTGTGATGAATCATTCTGGGAATGTCTCAGTTTGCTATTTAACATTTTGAACAACAACTACAAGGACTTGTTAAGTGTAAGTTATGGAGGTAATTTGATGAAAGCTATTTATAACACCGATAAAAATTTTAAAGTCTGCTTGATATTGGATTTGTTCGGATATTGCGCAATTGTGTATGAAAAGCACTCCGAAAAAAATGGAGAAATTTGGAAGTTCAAGCCAATAAAAGACTCAGAATCTAAGGTGCCTAAATTAGATGATGAAGTTAATAATAAAGACATTGATATTGGTAAAATTAGGAAAACTTTGAAAGATAATAGCAGTTTTACAATGATAAAAAATCCACTATTTTTAAATAGCTCATTGTTTGTACTGAATCTTAACAAAATGAGCATTCAGGTATGGGACTTAGAAAAAGATAATTTTCGTGATAACCTAAATGTTGAAGTTTTAAAGAGCGATCTGATTCCATTAAAAATACCCGATTTCAATATGATTTTACTGCAGTTCATATGGAGCAAGTATCTCAAATATGAGGGTGCAGGCAATTTTGCAGATACTCTCAGAGAGTTTTATCATGAGATTGTTGATAAAACTTCCACCAGTCCCACTTCGACTCCTTTAACGTCTCCACAGAAGAGCCTATCTCCCCTTTTTGGATTGAACTACTCAGAGCTTGCCACTGTCTACGAACCCAGTGGAGAATTTCAGTTTGGTTTTCTTTTGGAGGGATACATCGGAGTGTTTCCGAAATTGAAGGCGGAAGACGTTGCAATTACGGTGGAAGCGGGCAATACCAATCAGATTCAGCTGAGCCTCCGGGGAAACACGGTTTTTGTGTTTACGTCAGCGGCATGAGGGTGGTTGGTTGCCTCCTCCCCCAGGAAGATAATTTAGTTGTTGCCTGATGCTTTTGATTGCACGTATCAATTCTTCTCTGTGTAATATTGCATTCTTTTTAACACATCTCTTAAATAACTTTAATTGAACAAGTATGACAAAAATCGTTTTACTTAGAATTGGGGACACCGGAGAACCTATCGTTTCAAACATGTCCGGTGGTGTCTTGACATTCCCAGCCTGTCCTCCGGACTTAAATGGTCCAGCGGAAGAACCACTCTTTATTTTACGTTTTTATGTTGTCTCTGGATCGAAAATTTGCAACAATGGTAAAATTTGGACAAATGTTGGTAATAATTCGAACGAAATGTTTGATAGGTTCAAATTCACATCAACCGATATCGCATGTTCAATTTACAGGGATGTAATGGTTGATATTAAAATTTACCAACCTGGCTCATATTCATACTACATTACTTATAACGATTTGAATGATGATGAAGATGAAAGCGCTAAAAACTCAGATACTTATCATTTTGTTGTACCACCTTCATTGTTTATTAATAATAATTACTTGACATTTAATTCGGTTACAATGCAATCTGTCGTCTCTAAATGGGTTGGTAATGATTTTGAAAAAAACTGGATTCCTTTGTTTAATGATATCAAAAAGAAAGGTTATAACATGATTCATTTTACTCCCTTACAAAAGCGTGGTGAGTCAAACTCTCCATATTCGATTTATGACCAATTATCATTCGATAGTGATATTTTTCCTAATGATCAAGACGATGTTTTCAAAATGGTGGAAATTTTGGAAAAAGATTATGGAATTTTGTCAATGACTGATGTTGTCTTTAACCATACAGCAAATAATTCTCACTGGCTTATTGAGCATCCTGATGTTGGTTACAACGAAGAAACTGCACCTCACTTATTGTCTGCAATAGAATTAGATTCTTTGTTGCTTCATTTCAGTAATAATATGAGGCAACAGGGTTATAAGAAAATCATTAATAATAAGGCAGATTTAGATAAAATCTTAAACGGTATTAAAATTCATGTATTGGGTAAATTAAAACTATGGCAATTTTACATAGTTAATGTTGACGAACATTTAATGAGACTAGAGGAATATTGGTCAAGTAATAAACATGCTGAAAATTTTAAGAAGATTGATATGCCCAATGATATGGATTCAAATTTACCGAAGTTGTCAAACTTTATCGTTGAAAATTGTAAAACCAAAAACTTTGATCTTTTGGGCCATAGGTATGACAATAAACTTAAAATCGACAAACTAGCAAATTTCTTGGCAAATTTGTATGGCAAAGATTCTGATTTTAATTCAATCATCAAAGAAAATGCGACCAAAATTTTAGATGAGATTAATTTACCGTTATACAGCTCCTATGATATGGATAATGAAATAATTTGTAATCAGTTGTATAACAGGATCAAATATCTAAGACTTGATGATAATGGTCCAAGGTTAGGTGAAGTTACTCGGGAAAGTCCATTAATCGAGCCTTATTTTACCAAAATTACTGATCAGAATGGCAAACATTGGTCATTGGCAAATAATGGTTGGATTTGGGGAGGCAATCCGCTGGTTGATTTTGCTTCAGACAAATCAAAAGCTTATTTACGTCGAGAAGTAATTGTTTGGGGTGATTGTGTTAAATTGAGGTATGGCTCAAAACCTGAAGATTCACCATATTTGTGGAAAAGAATGACTGAATATTCAAAATTATCAGCTAAAATATTTCATGGTTTTAGAATTGACAATTGTCACTCAACTCCGATGGAGGTTGGTATGGCAATGTTAGACGCAGCCAGAAGTGTCAATCCCAACTTGTATGCTGTAGCTGAATTATTTACTGGCAGTGAGGAATTTGATATTTTGTATGTTCAACAGTTGGGGATTTCGTCATTAGTTAGAGAAGCAATGCAGGCCAATTCTGTTGCTGAACTATCAAGATTGTGTCACAAACATGGTGGACTCCCAATTGGCTCATTTAGATGGTTACCATTAGATTCAATTGCTTACCCTGCTCAACCAGTAGAATTTGAAAAAAGATGCTCAGAAGATATTAGATGTAGGTCCGAAATTCCAATTCCTCAATTAGTTACATCTCAGGAGCCTCATGCACTTTTTATGGATTGTACTCATGATAATGAAACACCTGCGCAAAAAAGAACTGTAGAAGATACTCTATCAACTGCAGCGTTAGTTGCATTTTGTTCATGTGCTAACGGTACAACAATGGGGTTTGACGAAGGTTATCCAAAATTATTGGATGTTGTTAATGAAAAAAGAAAGTATACTTATGGCATTGATATGGGTATTTCTAAAGTCAAAAAATTATTGAGTGATATAAGACATGAAATTGCAAATCAAAGTGTTGAAGATATTGAGCGCAATGAAATGTATGTTCATCATGAGAGTGAATTTATTACAATTCATAGATTTAATGCGCAATCAGGTCGTGGCTATCTTCTAGTCGCTCGTACAAAATTCTATCAAGATGGCGACCAAAATTTAGCTCCAATTGTTTTGCATGGTGTCAAGGCAAAGCCTGAATTTTCATACGCGTTGGTTAATAAAGATGATGGCGAATCAGATGTCATGGACGATGAATTTATTCATCCAATTAAAACAGAATTGGTTGAACTAGACCAACTAGCTTGCAGCTTTGATTACGATACCTCATCAACCACAATTTCGGTTCCAGCTTTTTTTCCCCAAGGTTCGGTTGCAGTTGTTTCAACAAGTACAATTGGTTGCGATGAAGAGTTAGATAGCTTTGTCAGGAATGGCGCCATTGAAGCAGCTAAAAATTTGACTTTAGTTGATATCAATGCAGTTTTGTATCGATGTGAATCTGAGGAGAGAGATGCATCCAATGGGGAAGCTGGGGTTTATAACATTCCAAATTATGGTAACTTAGTTTATGCAGGTATTCAAGGTTGGATTTCAGTTCTAAGAAGTGTTATTGAAACGAATGATTTATCTCATCCAATTTCTGTTCATCTCAGACAAGGTAAATGGGCTTTAGACTATGTGAGTAATAGATTAAGATATTATGAAAATGAAAATAACTCAATTAATGAATTCCGAGTTTGGCTTGAATCAAGAATGTCACGTATTAAAGATGCACCGAATTTTTTAATTCCAAGTTATTTTGCATTAATTTTAGGTGTTGCATACGAAGCTCTACGGTTTACCGCATTAAAAAAAATGACTAAATCAATCCAAAGCTCGACTGTTTTTATTCAAAGTTTGGCATTAGTTTCCGTTCAAATGGTTGGTTTAATGAATAATGCATCGATTCATCCATTTAAAAAAATTCCATCATTGGCAGCTGGATTACCGCATTTCAGTTCTGATTTTATGAGATGCTGGGGTAGAGATGTCTTTATTTCAGGTAGAGGTTTATTATTATCAACTGGTAGATACGATTCTGCAAAAGATCATATTTTATGTTTTGGCAAAACTTTAAAACATGGTTTACTCCCAAATTTACTAGGTTCAGGTAAAGAGCCAAGGTATAATGCAAGAGATGCAGCATGGTTTTATTTACAATTTATTCAGGATTATATTGAGCTGGTCCCTAACGGAGAAGAAATTTTGAAGGAAAAAGTCAAAAGAAGGTTTCCACTTGATGATACCTATGTTTTACTCGATGATGAGAGGGCGTTCAAAGCCGAGAGTTCAATAGAAGAAATTATTTATGAAATTTTAAGTAGACACGCACAGGGTATCAAATATAGAGAAGCAAATGCAGGTTCTAAAATTGATTCTCAAATGAAGGATGAAGGATTTAATGTTGAAATCAGTGTAGATTGGGAAACCGGTCTAATTTTTGGTGGTAATGAGTGGAACTGTGGCACTTGGATGGATAAAATGGGAGAATCGGTTTGTGCTGGAAATAAGGGATACCCAGGTACCCCAAGAAATGGCGCAGACATTGAAATTATTGGATTATTGAAGAGTGCATTAAGGTTTGTTATTAAGTTGAATGAAAAGGGATTGTTTAAGTATGATTCTGTCACCAATCAACATGGAGATCAAATATCCTTCAAAGAATGGGACCAGCTATTAGTCGATAATTTTGAAAAGTGCTTTTATATACCATTGTATGAAGAAGATGATGAAAATTATAATGTTAACTCAAGAATTGTTCATCGAAGGGGTATATATAAGGATGTTTACAAAACAACAAAATCCTATGAAGAGTATCAATTGAGAGGTAATTTCCCAATTGCATATTGTGTTGCACCTGAGTTATTTATCAAGAAACATGCCTTGCGTGCGATTCAAATTACAGACGAAGAGCTAAGAGGTCCCGTTGGTTTGAGAACACTAGACCCATCTGATTTGAACTACAGACCATTCTATCACAATGGCATTGATAGTGATGATTTCGCAACTGCCAAGGGAAGAAATTATCATCAAGGACCGGAATGGCTTTGGATCATGGGCTATTTTATCAGAGCTTATGCCAAACTTCATTTCCAAGAGGTTGACAGATGCGGTTCAGAAACCTGTGCTCCTAGTGAATATTTACAACAGTTGTTATGGAATAGGATGAAGGGTCATAAGACATGGATTTATGAAAGTGAATGGGCAGGACTTACAGAATTGACAAACAAAGATGGTACATTTTGCAATGACTCAAGTCCTACACAGGCTTGGAGTGCATCCTGCTTGCTTGATATGTATTTAGATGCGTGGTCTGAGTATAAAATGTAAAGCTTTAGGTACTGGATTTAGATAGATATTACATAAACAAAGTTCATACTACTTTTGTTTTATTTGTATCAAACATCCAAATAGTTGCCCCTTTTGGGGCTTTAAATAGTGGGATATCCCAGTTTTTTGTTTTCTTTGAATGTTTGCTTCTTTCTGTTCTTTTAAGCTACTATCTGTATCAGCGTTGCTAGTCTAGTTGTAGGTCTAACAAAAGTAACTTAAAATGAAATCTTATAGCCTCTTGAAAATCTTTGCTACTCTGGTAGCAGCAAAAATGACTTTCTGTCTGGGTGACAATATTATCACTGAGCATAATGTCGAAGAAGGGATTGTTGGTAATGATAGTGTTGATAAAAACCTTAATGTATTAGATATCCAAGATGATTTCCAACCATATGAAAATTTCCAGTTTGTTACGATGGAGAAGACAGTTTATGTTACTTTGGAACCAAAAACCATTTTTGTTACAGTTACTGCTACAAACAAATCACCTCTTATTACTGATTCGACCACCTTCAAATCGGTTCCGTCTGGCGAAACTCCCATTTCAAAGGCAATTTCTACATCTAGTCCAATTTCAACTTCACCCCTCATTTCTAAACCCAGAGTAGAAATTACCACTTCTGTCATCATCGCAACTGAAACTACAGTCCAAACATCTTTAACAACCACAACAATCGACCCAGTTAATACTACCTCAAAAAATCATATCCTTCCTTCATCCACAATCTTAACTCCATCAATAACTACTAAAACACCCAGTGATTCAAACTTAATTTTAAGTAGTGATCAAGTGTTCAGCAATAGCGTATCATCGTTTTCAGGCAAAAGATCTGGTAATGTGTTTTCAAATCCTATTAAAACAGTTAATAAGGCCAAATCAATTGAAAAAACATCAACTTCTGTCTCTTCTACGAAGTTGGCACCTTCGTTAACATTACCAGTAATCGGTACCATCCCAATCTCAACTGTCGCCACACCAACCTCTTTTCTTTCAAATCCACATTTGACTAATGATGAGTCCGGTAGTCATATCATGACCAGCAGCGTAACCTGTAAAAGCACTGTTTCCAGTACTAAACACACAATCTCCGGAAATGGTACGCAATATAACAGTATGTCTGAATTGGAACAACTTTTGGAAAACTTCACTCCATACACAAATCTTCCAATTGCAGATTACAAGGCGACCAATTCAGGCAGCATTTTAAACATAGCCATTTGTGGTATTCTTGTAGCAGCTGGTGCCATCGGTGTGTTTTTTTAGTTAGAATAATTAGTATATGAGTAGCATAAGTAGCTAGTATAATATATAATTTATGAGGAGATTGCGCGAGACGTTGTTGCAGAAGAAAATAAGGTCCACTGGGTTATACAGACTGTTGACTGGCCGTCTTGGCAGAAACAGGGCCAACATAGCGTACACAACAAATAATGGTTGAAATCAAGAGAACTGTGAGATTTACAACTACACAGCATGTGTTAAAGGATATTGCTCCTGTGCAGGAGGGGTTTCCCATGAGAGAATGGAGTATTCAGGTGTCTCTTGTCAATGACAAAGGTGTGGAAGTTCCAGCTACAATATTTGATAAAGTCACATACGCATTACATCCGACCTTTGTAAATCCAGTGAGGTCGTTTAAGAAACCACCGTTTACCATTCAAGAACAAGGTTGGGGTGGATTTGACATTCCAATTACTTTAACACTAATCGAAAAAGGCGGCGATAAAAAAATGAACCATGATTTAAACTTTTACAAGGAAAAATATGTTATTGATAAACAAATCACAATTAATACGACGAAACCAAATTTACTGAAAGAGTTGGCTAAATCTGGTCCAATACCAAACTCAAATCCTAATTCGAGTGCTAACATCAGTGCAGCAGTCGTTGGTGCAAACGCCACGCCTTTAGTTGCTGATACAAGTTTACCCAATCCAACTGACTCATCTAATGGAGGATTGAACAATGCAGAAAAGCGTAAGGGTGCAGTTAACTCAGCAGTTTCTGAACCAAAAAATGTTAAAAGGGCTAAAACAACAGCCAATAAGGGTGGTGTTGATTTAGAAAAGATGGCAGAGTTATTAGCAAAATTAAAAGAGGATGATTTGTTAGGCGTGGTACAAATGATTAATGATAACAGAACTCCTGAAATGAATATTAAAAATGATGTAGACAATGGTGAGTTTACAATGGATTTGTATACACTACCTGATTCTTTATTAAAAAGTTTGTGGGATTATATTAAGAAGAGATCTGAATAATTCATTAAATGACATTTATTTCTTACATTATAAAAAACCCATTTTTTTTTTCAAAGAATTGTATAAAAAAATGTTTATAATAATTATAGCACTATAATAATTGTTTTTTGGATTAATCATTTGCTATGCTTTCCAAATTACTATACAGACCATATTTTGATCGTCTCATCCCTACTTGCAGTTGCAATACCTAATCCATCAGGAGACACTTTAACTTTACTCACGATTCCATTATGTCCATTCAATGAACCAACGACTTCGCCCGTTATTATATCCCAAACAAAAACGCAATTTGATTCTGCATATGATGAAAACATCAGCCTACCACTTTTGGAAAAATCTAGTGATAAAACCCCGGGATTATCGATCGATGCCTGAATATTACTATATAATGATCTAGCTGAATTTGTAGTTGAATGCTGATCCTGATTTTCAAAATTGATTGAGGACGAACTGTTCAAATTGTAATTCTGATAAGATGGTGAGAATGATTGTAAACTATTGAAGCTTATGTACCTTCGAACTTTATCAATTCCATAGCTTGATAGTTCACCGTCACACCGTATATCAAAAAATTTAACTGAACCATCATCACACCCACAAGCAAAACAGTTTCCATCTGGAAAAAATTCGATTTCACTTGAATCAAATTTTGAATTGACCAAATACTTTCTACTTGCCAATGGATCTCTAATATCCCAAAGCATTGCAAGCCTATCAGAAGATGAAGTTACAAACAAATTTGTATTTGAATTATTTTCTTTATTTTTATTAACACTCAATGATAAAACATCACCTAAATGTCCATAAAAATGACGAATATAACCACCTTTAGATGTATCCCACAATATGCAACTTTTATCACCAGATGAGGTGATCAACTGAGTTGACGATCCACTTAAAAATGATAAATCTGAAATATATTCTTTGTGATCTCGTAAGATTGATAACAAACCTGTATTGTTGCTACCAGCTTCATTAATTTCGGCTCCTAATTTATAGACAATGCATGTATTATCCAAACCACCTGTTGCTACAAGTTGTCCGTTGTGACTCACATCGCAGCCCATTATATACGGGTCGTGTAACTCGACCAAATTATTTTTTAAACCTTTAACCGCATCCCAAACTAACAAATAGCCGTCTTGTGACGAACTCACCAAATGTTTGCCATCAGGGTACCAACAGCAACTTGAGACTTTATCGAAATGGCCTTTTAAAGTCTTGTAGTTGTTTAAATTATACCTGTTATTAATTTTTTTCTGACAATTATTTGACATTGATGTAAGTGTTGCATCTTGGTTCTCTTTTTTAATTTTCTTCAATTGCAGAGTCAGTTGTTGTGAAGCAGTTTGTGCAACATTTATATTATTATTAAGGGTCTTTGAAAGGTCAAATTGATTCTGTAATGCAACTTCGACGTTCATTTTTTGCTTCTGCATCAATGTAAAAAGTATGTTATTGAATGTTTACAGCACAACCAGATGGCTTTCCTTTTAATTTTATTTTCGTATGGCAACAACAACCTAGTATGAATTTGTTCCAAAAGTTGGTGTAAAGGAGTAAAAGAGGCAAAGATAGATCAAATAATCTTGTTAAAGTGGCTAAGTAACTAAGTTAACAATGTAAAATGTACATATAAACAATAAAAATCGATTATACATAAGACTATAACATTCGCAATCTGCAAGGCAGGCAACAAGGACACACATGCCCCGAGCGCAAATGAATACAAGGTAGGCAAAAGGCAGAAACACGACACACTTTCTAGCACGCCAGCCACCACATCCTGAAATATAAAACACACAACATGAAACATCTTCGAAAAAGTTGAAACAGCGGAAACATCATAAAATTAGCAACATGAAACATCAAGAATCAGCATAAAAATTGCTGCGCCACGACAATTGTTGGAGAAGTGTTTTAAACCCACAAATCGAGCTCAGCAACACCAACATCACCAGTAAAGGCAGAATCCTTCTGCTCATTCTCATGTGGTTCTTCACCAATGCATTCAAACCTTGGATAATACAAAATCATGGCATGTGCATGATTAACATAGATGTTGTTATAAATTTTCCAGTAACTCTCTCTGACCTTTCTAGCAGGATGAAATAAACCCGACCATAAGTAGTTAAGTAAAATCCCGTTACCCAAAACAATATTCAAACTTTCAATTGATTCTAGAACTTGCGAAATAACGTGTGGTGATGTCTCAAAGACATTAGGCCAAATAAGATCCAAGAAATTAATGAAAGCATCTTCATATCCCTGACCAAAACTGCCTAACGACATGTGCTTCACCACATTCGATGCAAGTTGTCTATGAACCAAATCTCTATCAGTCAATGCATCTAATAAGAGTGGAGTGGTTGCGTAAATGTAGTCTGACCCCAATTCTGCAATATATTCAAACATAAAACCAATTGCTTTCAAAACACCATTTTGAACGTTCTTATCAGGATACCTATACTCATTCATCAATGCAGGTAAAACCGAAAACGGTAGACAAACCTCAGCGACAATACCAATTGCAACAGCTGTACAAACACGTAATTGTCGTTCTTGAACCCTTAAATTGTTCAACAATGCAACCAAAACATCAGCTGGACCAATCGCTTTAGCAATTAACCCAAACGTCTTATTTGCACTCTTTCGTATGCTTTTTTTATAAGCTTTAAGCATTTCAAGCATTTCAAATGAGATTCTCATCCATTCCCTGTGGTTAATATAATCTTTTGCCCGACCAGCAATATCACCAATTAATAAAATGGTCATTTCTTGAACTTTCTCATGTCTGTTTCTTAAAATTGGAGTTAAAGTCGCTAAAATTTGCGAGATCGATGGATTTAGTTTATCAATCGAATCAATGGTTAAAATAACATGTCTAAATGCACAAATAATTGATCCTAAAACATCTGGATAAACCTCACCTAACGACTCATACAAAATTGTACATAATCTTATTAGCAAATTTTCTTCACCACAAAACTTTAAGACATTCACAATTTTAGAAATTAAATCAGCTGCTTGTTCCCTGACTTCGGCATCTTTATTTTTTAGTCTATATAAAATTGCACTGACAATTGACATAATATGTGGTTTTACTCTAGTACCTAAATTGTTTAAAATATTTCCGAATCCATTTAATATAATAATACTTGTTTGTTTATTTTCCAAATGTTGATGTTGAAAACAAAATAGTAAACCATCTAACAATCTACTAACGGTCTTATCATCCAAATCAAAACTTCCAAGGGAAGTCAATACTTTATCTGAGGCTTCTAAACCCATTCTTCTATATGGTTCGGATTCATCCTTTAAAGAAGGTAGAATTGATAAGATTGTTTCGAGAGTACCAATTTTTAAAGACAATGAATAACATGCATTAATACATAAGTTTGTCACCTTTTTATCCAATGCAACTCTCCTTGACCAAAAGTTTTCAAAAAATGCTTTGACCACCCCACTTTCTAAGACTAATGTTTTATCAATAATCTCTAGCTTACAGATTTTTTCAATTATAATTAAAATCGATCTTTTCATTTCGTCATCTGATGTTATCGATTCCTTTCTAATTATTTTTAATACTTCAGATGAATAAAAGTTGGCATTTTCCACGTCCATCAACGGAATTAAATTGCCCAAACCTTTAATAAACTGAGCCAACGCTTTACCACGATGTTTTTTCAAACCTTTCCATAAAGGTTCAATTAGAATTTCAAATGATTCAAATCCATATGGGGACGAAGCTTCAGCCAATGCACTAATAGTTAATGCGGTTATTGTTCTAACATTCAAAACCTCATCCTCAATGTTTCTGGAAATACACTGAATTAGTTGATTCAGATGCGGTAATATTGAAGATCCCATTAGAATTGCTATTTGCTGAACAATCCTCGTGCCTGTGTGTCTAGTCAGCCAATTTTTCTTAGACCGGCAAACTGCCTTCAAAAATGGTACTAATGATGATATACCCAATGAATTTGCAACAACTGCAAATGTTCTACTCGCTAAATTTCTAACATAATCATCACTATTACTCAAATCCGGTCTTAAAACACTGATCATTGTTAATAGGCCAACAGCTTTAGATAATTTTGAAATAACATCTCGACCTTCTAGTCTAGCAATTTTGTTTTCATCAATTAACAAAGGCATAATAATAATTAGGATTTTTTCAGTATAAGGTTTAATAGAATCTTCTAACTTGAATAATACACGGCCAATAATTTTAATTAAAAGATGTCTGCTTTGTTCGTCTAATGAATAATCACTTAATAATGGTAATATAATATTGAAAATTATGTCGGGACCAAAAGCTTTCGCATTGTCTGTTAAGTTTCTTAAAGCTGATTTTCTTGATCCTGTTGAGCAATTTTTTATCTTCAAAATTAGTTTCAAACATTTCAGCTCTAATTGTTCCCTACTTGATAATGAAGGAATATCTTTTTCTTTGATTTTCACTAACTTACTAAAAACTTTCATATCCAGTTCAGTAAAATATTGTAGGTCTTTAAAGTCTGGAAGTTGATAAATTAGTTTGGAATCAAATTTATCTTTTTCAATCAACGCATTTGCTGTGTTATTTGAAAGCATTGTGTTTTCATAATTTGAAAATGATTCAAAATTTGTAAAATCAGGCGGCACATTGTTCAACGGTTTATAACTTTCAGGAAATGAAACTTTGTTAAAACCTGAGGGCAATAGTTTGTCCAAATTTTCAGTTGTTAAGCGTATCCCCATAATTGTAGGACACTGAAACTGAGAAGTTTTAACAATATGTTTCTTATTATTCTCTTTTTCCGTATCGTTATCATTTACATTATCATTATGATCATTTTCATCATCTTTATCAAATTTTCTTTTCCTTCCTCTTTGGAAATGATCTAAGTCTGATCTAGGAGGGGTCTTTTCCAACTCTTTACGTTTCTCATGTCTTGTCGGGGTTCTATCTCTCTTATGATAATCAACCTCGGGCTTTGATTCCGAATTGGTTATTTCATTGTACTTTTCAGCAATAACCAACTGATTATCCGTTTCCTGATTTTCTAAACGTGCTAATTTTTCCTGGATAACATCAAACTTACGTTGTTTCCGTCTATTACTTTCATTATTTTCAGCATTGCCGTTAAGATTGCGTGCGTTATTGTGGTTTAATGCAATGGAATCGTCTATTTGTTCAGCCTCTTCTGATATTTCAGTAGCAATACTCTGTGGAATAGTGTATGTCTTTGCTAACGTTGTCCTGTCATGAGCACTCCCCATATCTTGTCTTTTTGTACCGGTTCTAAATATGAATAAAGGGCCAGACCTTTTTTCTCTTTTCAGTTTGTAAAGGCACCGCGTTTTCTCTTCTTTCTGGTTTGCATCTGAGCCTGGTTTTTTCCCGTTATTTCTTCTTTTCCTGTGCTTCTTATACCGGTTCCACAGCTTAGTTACAAGAGGGACACGTCAGACGCAAACCAATTTTATCTATAAGACACACACTGGGCCTGTATTCCCATTTAGATTTATCTTCATATTGGACTCAATCTAGACACGTTCATACCGAAGTACATAAACAGTTTTAAAAATAACTTCTCAACGGTTGCCTGATAAATAAACTAAACTTAAGTTTACCAAATACATAATGGTGATTGTTAAATCTCTTGTCTACACGTTTTTGCTTCTTTTAACGCAGCTCGCAGAAACTCAAGCACTTGATGAAATCACTACAACGGCCACGACAACGGGAGCAGCAGTAGCAGCCGCTGCCACCACTAATCCGACTACCACGGCTACACCAGCAGCAATCACTACTCCAATTACTACGGCTAATCCAGCAGCAGCTGCTGTTACTACAGATACCACCCCAACTACTACGGCTAATCCAGCAGCAACAACTGCGACCACCCCAACCCTTCTAACGACAGCAACCACTCCAACCCCTCTGACCACAGCAACCACTCCAGCAACTGTTACAACACCGACTGCCTTGACAACGGCAACCACTCCAACAACAGCAACCACCCCGACTGCCTTGACGACAGCAACCACTCCAACAACAGCAACCACCCCGACTGCCTTGACGACAGCAACAACTGCAACCACTGCAACAACTCCGACTGCCTTGACGACAGCAACAACCCCAACAACTGCAACAACCCCAACAACTGCTACAACCCCAGCAACTGTCACGACTGACAACCCAGTTACTACCACCTATACCAATACCAATACTGGTACTGATGCCATTACCGCTACCACACAAGCAGATACTGATTTTACATTAAGTGGTACATCCACTGCACCAACTTCGACAGCGTCTGCTAATCCGGATTTAATTTCTGATTCGATTGTTGGTACGTGGTCGTCAAAGTCCAACACAGTATTTACAGGACCTGGATTCTATGACCCTGTTGATGAGCTTTTGATTGAACCTGCATTGCCAGGTATCTCGTATTCTTTTACAGACGATGGTTACTGGGAGGAGGCAATTTATCAAGTCTCACCAAATCCCCAAAATCATTCATGTCCAACTGCAATTTTGATTTATCAACATGGTACATACACAAAGGCTGATAACGGTTCATTAACGTTAACACCATTTGAAATTGATGGTAGACAGCTTTTATCCCAGCCCTGTGATGATGGTGGAGTTTCAATCTATTCAAGATATAACCAAACTGAAGGTTTCAAAGCATATCAAGTTTATGTGGATCCATACCATGGTAGATGGAGAATTGATTTGATTAAAACGGATGGTTCATATTTGCAACCGTTATATCTTGCTTACCAGCCTCCCCAAATGTTACCAACAATTACAATGAATCCAACTGCAAGCGCTGATTCAAGTTCACAATCAACACAACACGCAAAATTAAAGAGAGACAATGGTCTCGATTTAAGTTTGTCTGAAAGAATCAAGCGTTCTTTGGAGAATAGATACAAGACAAATGCAATAAGGAAGGATAGCTTGAATTATTCATTATGGTGGTGGACCAGTGCTTCAATGATGGCTATTGGAGCAGCTATTTTTGTTATGTCGTGAATAATTTTGTATAGTTATTTCCTTTTTTTCTTTATATAGAACTTGTAATTTTTTTTCATCTTGACCAGGGTTTACTCGTGTTTTCGTCTATACGACTACTAAAATTTTTTTTGAATAAAGTAAATTTGCGTTTATCTGTACAAAAATACTACTAAATATATATTTCCATATATGGAATTTAGTTTAGAGTAAAGATATAAAAATAACTAACTATACAAGCAATAAATTCAAAACAAAAACAATTGATTTAGCGATGATAAGAAAAGAATTGAATGAGGGATTGATGATAAAATATTAAGAAAATCAATTTTTAATGCTATAGAATCTTCTATATTTATCATCAATTTCAGTTAAATAGAAACTACCCTTTGGAACATAATCAATTGAACCTTGAGGTTTAAACGATTTTTGCAAATGCGCCTTTTCTCTTAGAGCGATTGCATCTTCATATTCACTTGGAGTTTTCAACTGCCTTGAATTTAAGCGTTCTTTAACGTTCAGTTTGTCAGTGATTGAAGCAATGCTGGAGACAACTTTGACGGATAACATTGTTGCGGCTAAACCCGAGCCATAAGAAAACAAACCAATTCTTTTATGTTGTAACTCATCACTACCAACAATGGATAACAAAGAACACAAAGCACCCCAAACTGAACCGGTATACATATTACCGACATTTGTTGGTAATTCCAGGGAAGATTTAACAGACTTATTAAATTTTTCCTTTGACAATGGCATAAAAGTTTTCTCAACGGTTTTATCAACCAACGAAGTTTCGTAATCAAGTGCCAATAGTTTTGTTGGGTCAAGGTCTGGAAATTTTGAAGGATCTTCCTTGAAGTCGTTATAGAGTAGTCTCGCGTAGGATTTTGCAACTAGTTTACAAGTTGGGACATGGAAAGCACTGTAGTCGAAATAATCAATGCCAACTGTTCCGTTTGCTGAATTGCTCAATCCTTTAGCGATTGCCTTTTTTGAGTAAGATTTGTAGCAAAAATCAACGGCCTTAACATAGCAAGACAATGAAAAATGACCATCAACAACAGGGTATTCTGAAGTGAAATCTGGCTTATAGAAATCATAGGCGTGTTCCATATAACTACCTCTGACTGGATCGAAAACTATTGGGGCATCAGGTCCAATGAGTAAGGCAACAGTGCCAGCACCACCGGTTGGTCTTGCTGCACCTTTTTCATAAATTGCAATATCACCACAAACAACTATTGCGTCTCTGCCATCCCAGGACTCGGATTGAACCCAATTAATTGCATTAATAACAGCCGCGGTACCACCATAACAAGCATTGATGTTATCAATACCTTCAACATCAGTGTTTTCTCCAAACAATTGCATTAAAACTGATTTCACAGATTTTGATTTGTCCAATAAAGTTTCAGTACCAACTTCTAATCGACCGATCGAATTGACATCGATATTGTAGTTATCAATCAAATTTTTCAAGACCGTGAGGGACATGGAATAAATATCTTCTCTGTCGTTAACGAAAGCCATATTGGTTTGACCTAAACCAATGGTATACTTACCAGCTGAAACATTATCAAAAGATTCTAGATCGGACTGGTTAACGTATTGACCAGGGATATAAAATTGGATTGCTTTGATACCGACATTTTGAACTGTCATTTTCTCTCTATATATGGGGTTGAATATAAACAGATTTTTAGGGAAGAAAGCAAGAGTTGTAACAGGCAGGGAGGCAAAAGCAGAGTTGAGAGGAACACGGATCAAACATTTCCAAAGGAGAAGCATGAGCCCTGGCTGGCACGACTCGCCAGCTGGAGCCCGCTGTGCGCTGTGCGCCGCTCGTATAGCTCGTAAACCCAGATCGGCAACACGCAGCGGCAGCTTCCGCGCCGACCGACGCCGATCGACGGCAGTCACGTGGGTCTCGGGCTTTGGCGCGCGTCGCCGTCGCGTCGCTGTTGTGTCACGTGCTGTGGCGGGAGCCGCCGCCCGCCCCGCGCTTGTGTTTGTGCCTGCAGAAAGAAACCACACTTTCTTTCCCCGTGGCCCCAATACATAACGAAACTCCGAACGCCGCCTCTGCCTGCACGTTATCTGCTTAACGTCCCCAATTTTTCACCTCACCTTGTTCCTACGGTCTTTGGTTTCGGTTTTGGTTTTAGTTTCGGTATTTTTTTTTTGATTCCGGACTTGGTCTTTGGTTTGGTTTCTTTTGAAGCTTTATTTATATTAGCAATAGGCGCTATCTTTTCTACTCAAAATATGGGAACCCAGAGAAAACTTTACTAGCCATGCCTCGAAAATCAATACCCACTAAAGCTCTGCAAATACTACACATCCTACTAGAAAACTTTCATCCATTGCATTTTGTTGCAAGTATGGGTATTGGTATCACAGCCGGTATAATGTACAATTTTCCCATTAATCCCATTAGGAAAGGTATAAAACACATTGGGGTTATTTATTTTTTCATAAATTTGGTTGTTATTATTATAAATCATTCATTATTTGCGTTCAAATATCTGATATTCCCATACGTTTATAAAACCGATAGGCGATATTCGGTTGGGGTAATTGATTTATTGCATAAACCAGACTTGTCTGTCTTTATGGGTGCATCCTCCATGTCCATTACTACCATGGTCAACATGCTATACTTTTTAAAACCAAACTGGAGAATTGCAATTTTGGTCCTTTGGTGGATAAATTTTTTCCAGGCTTTAGCATGTACTTTCGTAGTAACATTCTTTATATTATCAAATGCAACTAACAAAGTTAATAAACCAAAACATCTGAGATTGGAATTGGGGTTGAAGGAAAAAATTGATATACCGCTCAATTCTAAACTTTCCAATATATCCCCAACTTTTTTATTACCATTAGTTACATGTACTGTTACCTCCGCAAGTGGAGCACTAGTGACAAAACTATTTGCTGATCATTCTAGATTAACCATCTCAATGATAATTATAACTACGATGTTACTTGCAATTGCAATTTGTTCGTCCTTCTTGATGTTAGCTGCAATTTTCACAAAAATCCTGTCATACGGATTACCCAGAAATAATAATGCTTTTGCAATGTTTGTTCCGATTGGAGTCATGGGTCAGGGTAGCTGGTCAGCAATGCTAATCTCCCAAAATTTAAGCACTGTCTTTGTTGGCAAGGGATTTGAAATTATGGGTTTGAGTAATGTCGGGACCGAACTCAATTTGCTCGTTAAGAACTTAATTGAATTGGTTGGTATTTTCATTGCATTTTCATTGTCTGCCTTTGGCGTTACGTTGACCGTTTGGGGTGCATTGAGTGTACTCTATTGGTACGTGGGATGGCCTCGGATTACTAAAAATTTGATGGTCGATTCGCAAACTGATAGAG
Source organism: Pichia gijzeniarum (assembly GCA_030556995.1). NCBI lineage: Eukaryota > Fungi > Ascomycota > Pichiomycetes > Pichiales > Pichiaceae > Pichia > Pichia gijzeniarum. The sequence continues at coordinate 88,584 of JAKTVB010000024.1, forward strand.
GTATAAAGAAGAAGCATGTTTATTGGACTCCCACAATGTGGGCGGCAACTTTCCCTTTTGGAACAATGTCATTGGCATATCATGAGCTGTTTAATATGACTGGAATAGTGGGGTTCAAAATTGCATCTACTGTTTACGCATTCCCCGTCATAATTATAACCACATGGTGTATGCTATTTACGTTCATTTATATTGTGCCCTGGAAGAAAATTAGTCAAACTTTTTGATCTTTGGTAAAATTGTTTTGTGAGGTTTACTTTAAGCATTGCATAAAACAGCAACCGACGCAATGCTTATTTGTAAATTTTGCATCCATGTATGTAACATAATAATTAGTCATCTATAGAAAAAATTGAAATATTTGCTATCAAATTTGTTAATAAGAAGTTATTGTTACAATCATTGGCATCAAATTCAACCAATTTTATATAGCGTGTTTCTGGCATGGAACAATTATTTAAAAATATGTTTGATTAATTCATACACAAAGAATCAGTTTAACAATATACTACTTAGCTAGTACAAAAACGAGGCCATTCCTTAAATGGTTGAGTTGAACCACAAACCTCATAAAACAGCCTTAACCATCAATTTCGACTAAATCAGGGTACATCAAACCTGCAGAATCAATGAAATTTTGTATTGGAACATTTTTCATATTCGTGATAGCAGAAAAAAAAACTCTTTTGTTAACCTCACCAAGGGTTTGGTTTGAAACATATCTCCTCCAATAATAAATTGGATCAAAAAGAAAACAAGATTTTGCCAAGTCCATGGAGCCAAATTTCATCATCAACTGAGGCCATGGGGTCTGTGGATGCGCATCAAGTAAATAGATAACTAACGTATCCATCATACAATTGGATAACATTGACTTTAGCTGGAACTTAATCATCAAGTAAAGTCAAACATGATTGGACGACACCAACTAAAACAACGCTAATAGCCCTCGTAGAAGTGACAATGGTGCAGTGACTTTTTCTTAAATTCAGTTATCTGGAAAGAATTCATGCTTTATTACCGCATTTATCCAACTTAACAGAAATAACAGAAACATTTTGGTGCTACATGTTTTCTCAATGCGCTTTTTCAAAAACTGGACATAATCATTTCCAAAAGGAAGCACCAAAGAGTTTTCGTTATTTTCGAAAAAACAGCATCAATGAATTTTTTAGGTGGATAATTTTGGTCCTTCCCAACAATTGAAAAGTTGGAATCATAACATAATTTCATAATATTAAAATACAAAATGCCGCATTTATCAACTCCTTCTTTTATCTCAGTTATTTTTTTTTAATTTTACAGCTTCATTTACTGGAACAAGAGAGAGATAAATTTTTTTTGTAAGAAATGTCCAAAAAAAAAAAAAAACATTATTCCATGTCCCTTTATTTATTGAAAACAAGATACCTTCATCTTCTAACGTTTCAACGAAATAGTTTTTATAAGCTGGAACAAAATATTGAGCTAATTCTTGTTCACTTAAATTTTTGCTATCTTTATATTCATTAATATACCAAGGAAGACTTTTATCAAATTCAATTAAAAGCAGTGATAAATGTTTTTCAAATAATTGATCAAAATGAAGGACAAAATTAATCATTCTTTTTTACTTTAATGGCGGTTGAAGGCATGATAGAATTACTTGCGTCATCATTAAAATTGCCAGATAATCTGAATGCAATAAAACCATCGATAGTTGTTTCAATAACTTTACTTTTCAGTTCATGAACAAAATAATCACATGGTTTGATAAACAATTTATATTGAACGTTCGCAATAGACTGAACAAGCATAATCACTAAATTTAACTAATCCTAAATGAATTTGTAAAATAAGATAAGATGAAGCACTGTTCTGTTTCTTTATTGATCGATAAAATTTTTCCATTTTGTTGGTTGCATTGTGTGTATCACATTTTAGTACTTGGACCCATACAAGTCATAAACAACTACTACAGCACAGAAATTGTGAGATTTATAACCTTCATTTTTAAAAACTTAGACGTTAGGCCAAAACTGATACGTGTGAAAAGTAGAATACAAAAGCAAGACAACTAAAATATATCGGAAAAAACAGTTTATTAAAACAAAAATACTCGTGATATGTTGTTATCAAACTATTAAGTGTATAAAGTCAATATTACAGGATTGTCTGATGAAAATGGGTTGACGAAGAATAATTAACACAGAATATGATATGATAAAGAGGGTTCAACATCTAAAATGCTTAGAGTAAAAATGCCGGATAATTATTGGAAAAAAATTATTCAAGGCATTAGAGGAATAATCAGGGAGAAGTGAAGGCTGACAATGATTAGGCCAAAAACAGTCAGTAATGAATGCTTATCTATAATGTGGTATTCATTACTTATTTTTCTATGCTCCGCAAGCGAAAATCACCAATATCAGTTTTCCAGTAAACTGTAACTTTAGTATTTGTGCGTTGGTTGCTCGCAACAAAATAAGCATATACCAAATGCCAAGTAAACACGAAAGTGGCCTTTTTCGTCTGTCTGAAACCAAATTTGCATACAACTCCAATGATTGTCGAAAACCGTCAGGTTACATATTATTCGTCGAGTATGTATGTGTTGCAGCAGAAGGCAGCAGGACAAAAAAAGCTGGATGAGCTTTGATGCAATCCTGAACCTATATTTCCTAGTTTTGTATGCCCATGAAAATATAAACAATTTTAAATGAAGAACTTTTTCTGCAGCTCCAGTGGTTATTATTTATAACAAATACTTTTTATTGTAATCACCCAAAAAATTGCAGGGTCAAAAAAGTGATTAAGTGAAAAAGAAATACGTTCATATTATTTTCTTATACGAGTCCCCTATGTAACTTTCCAAAGCTTCGCAAATATGATTTGCAATGCAAATATTTGTCACTTTTCCAGCAACCAGATAAATTATAGGATCCAAATATTATTCTAAACATCCTGTCATGTCCTTTCCCTTCCGGTGTTTAAAACTACTTTTTAATTCCAGGGCGTTATTATTTGTAGCCAAGATTGACGGCTCTTTTATGATAAATGAAAATTGCTCAAAATACAAAGGCAACAGGATACTGCCAAAGCCAATTTTATGAAATTTATTCTGCAAGTTTGATAAAAGTTGGTGCCCGCAAAAAAAAGCAGAGTAGCGGCACACGCAAATTTTCTGCTTCAGGAAGACGGGGCATGTAAAAGGCGGGGAAAATCCCCTATTTTGCGTTCTTAAAGGGGCAAGCAAAGGTTTATCTTTGTGATATGAGTAAACTCATTAGAATACACACATTCACAGCATGTCTGACGATAGCGTAAGTTTAAATAGCTCCATTGATCTTGATGAGGAGCTTTTTTCAAATTCAGTAGGTGCAGAGACACCTCAAACCAAAACTGCTGAGTCTTTGAATGAGTATATGGACAATGTGAAGTTCAGATGATATTCTGAGAAGTTGGACGACAAGGCCAACTTTTCTCAGATCAGAAAAGGTATCTGAAACCATGAAAAATCGATTAACCAAGGCATATTGAAAGTTCTGTTGAATATACAGAGAGATTTAAATTCTCTGAAAAGGACTGTTGATGATTTGAAAAAGAATGGTGATGAGTTGAAAAAAAAAGTTGATAATTTGACAAAGAATGGTGATGAGTTGAAGCAAGGAATGCTTGATGTCCGCGGTGATGTCGCAGAGATGAATAAAAAGGTTGCCAAATCGCTTTTTTTCTCCATGGTATCTGAAAATGTAAGGAGGATGGCTAAAAATGAATCAGCTCTGATAATTCCTTCATCAATGGTGAGAGACCATCAGCTGAGACGACAAATCTAATAAAGGGAAAGGCCGATATTAAAAAGTTAACGGTTTCTCAACTAAAGGAATATTTGTATGGATATGATATTGCATATGAGCCAAGTATGAGCAAGGTAAATTTGAGAGATCTATCGTTTGGAGCCTTAGGATATAACAATTTCTGAGGATACGTTAAGCTCTGTTGAAAAATCAATAGTTTTGATTAGTTTCTATCATATTTGGGACCATCTTTTCTGAATTGAAGAAAGTTTGCCTGGCCTTTCATTTTCTCAGAATATCTTCTAGATTTCTGCTTTGCTATATAGAGGTCACGTTATAAATGAACCAAAGTGCAGCAATTTATGTTTATATGCACTAGTATGCAATGCTTTCAACAGTATGAGTTCGGCTAATCAGCAGTTTGTTGAGCATAGCTGAGCATAGCGGAGCATCTGACTCACGATTTTTTGTTGAGAAATTTCACCGGAGGAGGGGAGGGGTATGACATTATAATCGACTGTATATATGAAGCATGGCTATACTCATTGCCATTCCACTATGGGCATAATATTTTCTCCGTATATACGAAAGGAGGGAAGTTGTTAAAGGGATATGTGTATAAATAGGCATTTTTTGGGGATTGCTCCAATTCGGAGGTTTGCGGGGTGGAAATTGTGGAAACGCGGGAAAGAGGAAAATAAAACTAAATACTGGAAAAATGCGGTTAATGCGGCGATTACTTTTTTCGGACACCGATATGTCCTACTGTCGAAACAAGTTTCTAGATATTTTATGTTTTAGTATTATAGAGTAATATATAGAGATGAAAAAAAAATAAAGATAAACCCAAGAGTCACCGGACTCAACCCAAAAAGAAATGAAAAACCCAAGATATAGTGATAGTAGTACAAATAATAAATAAGAACGATAGTGTGATTAGATACCGGATAGCCAGATATTGTAGTTATCAGCGGCAACCGAAGTTATCTGTTGTCTTGATTTGATGTTTGCAGCTGTAAGGATTGAGTCAAAGGATAGCTGTCTCTTTTGGGTTAGTTTTGGGACTGTATTTGAATTGCTTCTTGGTGCAATTATTGGGGATAAAGGATTGGAATTCCAACAGTTTATTTGTGTGTTATCATCAGTTTCTTGTGTGTAGTTCTGGAAATCTTCTAAGTCATCGTCATCTTCTTCTTCATCTGAGAAATCTGACATTAGAGAAGGCAAAGAACTTGAGACATTGTAGGTGCAGGTTTCAACATCTTCTATTTGGAAGAGGTCGTCATCGTCTTCATCATCATCCTGAGAGGATGCTTCTGATTCTTTGTTGAGTGGAACATTGCTCAATTGGAAGCTATCCAGATCGTAATAGTTTTTAGCGCTATCACTGTTGTAGTTGATCAGATGTTGCATCTTGTCCATATCAGAGAAGGACCGTGGAGTAGACTGGCAAATCTTGGTGTGAGTGTTTGATTCGTGGATAGAGTAGACACTAGACATGATTAGGGAGTAGAGAGTTGGGTGGTGAAAGAGAAAGAATCTGATCTGAGTGGAAAAATCAGGGACGGTGGAAAGAATGGAAAAGTTTGAAACTGGAGAAGCAGGCCAATATATAGGCCCTGGAGCCATAGGGAGTGGGAGCCTCAGAGCCTCAGAGTCTCAGAGCCATAGAGCCATAGAGCCGTGATGCCAGGATTTCTGAGATATCGGTGGCCCGCACGGTCGGTCCCAGAACTTTTGTTGTGTCACCACCGTTGCGGTTACTCACACTTCCACACACACACTCACACACCCACACACCCACACTCGCAATTACTCGTATCCCCGCCCCACCGTGCATTACTTATTACTCATTACCCATTACTCACCCACCCTCCACTGTGGTGGTTGTCGGCGCCCCGTGGCGCGGTGACCATCGCGCGCCTTCACGTGATGCTGATCCGCAGCAGCGCAAGCACGCGGCGCAGCTGTGGCGTCGCCTGCTCCTGCCGCAACCGCTGACGTAACGCGCCCACTTTCTCGCCACCGCCACCGCCACCGCAACGGTCACCATCACGTGCAGACATCAATTGGCCAAATGCCTCAATCTGCTCCTCCTCGACATCAGCATCAGCATCAGCATCAGCATCAGCTGCCCCTTCTTCCTCCTTTTCAAGATACGGTTCCACCACTTTGAGCAAAACCTCCACAATATCTGGATCGTCCACCATCCGGTCAATTTCCGAGATATTCATCACTTGTAACGCTGAAGCCATCGTTTGCTGAATTCCTTCAAATCCTTCTCTCTCCTTGCGGTAAATGCCATACTTGTCCTTCATCAGTAACTCTATCTTAACAAACTCACTCGTGACTTCAAATTTAGGATCCTCCCTGATCATCTCACACAATTTGCTATATTCTTCATAGCTTTCGCTTGTAACGAGTATTGGTATGATCATTTTCTCGCTAATTAGGGGCCTCACCATAATCAAATCTTTTTCAAACGTAAGCATCATATCCATATCAAGCATCGCATTGTCTAGGTTTGCTTCCTTCGCCTTACTCCCTCCCCCTTCCTTTTCCTCTCGATCCCCCATATACTCTTCATATCCGTTATTGATAATTATCAAACTTTTCAATATATCCACACTCAAACTTCTATATCCAATTCTAATCAAAGATTCAATTAAATTTTGGAAATCCGTCTCGAAAAACGGCATTTTGAATTCTTCCACTTCCAGCTTCAATAATTTGAAAAATTCTTCAACCTTACCACTTTTGGAGTAATATTCTTGCAAGCTATGTATCAATTCCCTGTCCAACATAAATCCATCCTCTGATAAATCCTTCAAAATTAGCTCAACCAATTCATATTGTTTGTTAATAATACCTGCCTTGATAAATAAATTGTACAGCTCTGGTGTTATGGCCATATCCATCATACCATTATCTCCGTTGTCTTTGCCGACAATATCATTTTTCAACCTTTGGTACATCAATGAATCAAATTTTTGAAACCTAATGATATTCTTCACCAAAATATTCAACTCATCGTACTCAAACCTCATATCCGAACTGATCAAATCTTTACAAAATTCATCGATAAATTTACCGGAAAACTTTTCGTTTAATTCATCTTTATTCAATATTTTCACCAATCTATTAAAATTTGAGTTGTAAATATTCAAATTCCGTGGTTTTGCAATCTTATACCATTCACTTTCAATATCTCTGACAATATTTCCCTGGACAATTTCATAGGCCTTGTCTTTCAATTCATTCTTGAAATTATTCTCCAATTCGTCAAATAATGCATTCAATTCATCATACAAACATTCCTCAATTTGATTGATCCGGATCAACTCTTCCCGATGCTCGATCTGTCTCATCATCGGTGATTTAACTAGCAATTGGAAAAATAGATCATATAATCTCAACATGTTATCGTAATCTTCCTCTTCACGACAATACATTATCCCCATCTTTAAATCTTCCGGTACATTCAGTCTGGTTTCGTCATTTTCTTCACCCTCCGTTGGTCCAACCATGCCATCGTAAGTGATCACACGCTTTTTAAGTAGCTCATACAACGTCGCCTCAAGACTCTGAATCTTGCTTACCTCGCTAAACCCAATTAGCGTCCCAATAACCGTCTTTGCAACATTTTCAACATCGACCTTAATGTTGCTGTTGATATAAGATCTCCAATTAACTACTACTCCGTTCTTATCCGCAAGTTCAATCAATTCATCAACTTTGGATTTACCCCCCGTCGTTTTGTTATTGATGGACTTAAATTTTATTCCTTCAAGTCGAGATACGGGTTTTTTGACATGATTAACATTTGCACGGATATGTCCTCGTGTACGGTTGGCTTTGGCTTGCTGAGAGAGATAAGTTTGAAACCCCCGCTTTAACGGGCTGCTTACTCTTCTAAGCATGCTTGTCAGATGAAGTGAAAAGTGAAAAGTGCCCAAAACGTCAAAAAATGAATTGCCGATTAAGTTGTTTCGTGATGCAGTGCGTTACCTCCTCGAGAGCGACGATCGGCGCGTGAGGTTCCGGTTTTCCGGGTTTTGAACTGTTGAGATTCCAGTTTGAATCGATGTGTCACTTCAATGCTTTGAACTAGTCTATAATTGGTGAGACTCAACAAAAATATACTTTGCCCAAAACATTATTTACAAATACGGTTGACTTTTGTAGTATATTATGTTGATTTCCTTTAAGCTATCAGCCTGATTTCACGAGGCATTAGAGAAATAATTCCACTAGTAGCATGTATGATGAACTTTTTTTTTTTCGTTTTTATATATATAAAGTATACACTCATTGGAAACTATAAACAGAAAAACTATACCGCATACTAAATTTTGGTTGCCTGATTGAATTCAACTATACAGCACAGTGATACAGCCAATTGATTGGTCTATTGCTGGTTAATTCTTGCAACGTATGCCTTGCTAATGACATTCCAGCCTCTCATAAACTTAGCACTACAATCATTGACACACTTGTCCTCAACACCGTCTAATGCACCCTTTGGCTCCCTGATACACTTCTCAAAGCAGTTCTCACTGAGTGCATTAACTAAGGCCGACGCATATCCTGTGGCTAGTTCTTCTGCAATACTGCCCTTGATTTGATCAACTATTAGCTTTTGCTCTGCGCTGATCGCAGGGGTGTCGCTCTTTGATCCTCCAAGTCCTAAAAATGACATTATTGTTTGGGAAAATATGTTAGGCTCAATGGACATGAGTAAGGCAAGGATGAAGTTTTCATGAAAAAACAAAAAAAATGTCATTCTCGCAAAAGCTCTCAATTAGGAAGGTTGCCCGATGGATTTTCATCGAATACTGTATACGACTGTCTAACTAACTAAACTAACTACTTAATTACTTAAAAAGTCATCTAATGTTTGCAATTTGTACTTCTTGCTGCTGCTCGTTCCGCTTTTTTCAGACACAGTGGATACCACAGAGACATTGGACACGGACCTGTCTCTGGGATTTTGTTCATACGTTGCCGAAGAAATGGAATTTGTGAATTTACCGTAATCATGCAACTCAAATCCATCGTTTCTCAAATCTCTGTAATATTCTAAGTATCCAACATCCATTTTGTTGCTTCCTACTTGGACGAACTTAGCAATACATGGCATGATCTCACTCATATTCGTCGACTGGTCAACACTCATCAATGGTTTGTTTAACTGAAACATCAATGTCGATAAATCAATATTTTTACACTTTTCCATACAATGATTCAACAAAACACTATCAAAGCTCAACATCTCATCAATATTAATAACTTGATTTATGGAAATGTCGCTGTAATATACGACGTTCGGTAACAATGAGCCAATCAATCTACTGATATCCCTGATATCTAATTCGACATCAAATTTGCTCATTTGTAATACGTAATTGAAAGTTTTGAACAGCTCATTATTAATAATCCTGTAAGTATCCTTACCGTTATTGGAAATATCAAAAATGAGGGTTTTTGTTAAGAAAAGCAAAATTTCTATCCTAACATTATAATTAAACTCGGCTTTGAATTGTTTGCACAAGAGTAGCGAAACTCGTGGTATGTAATTTTTCAATATCTGAATATTATCGTTTAATTCATAGTCGTTAAAATTGATGGCAAACTCTCCTAGCAACCAAATAATAGAAGCTTTCGCATTGTATAAAAGATGCTCTTCAGAATTGTACGACTCAACCAATTTACCAACCAACTTGATGAGAATTTCATTGTAGTATCCTAAATTGGATTGAATTAATTGCCTTAAACCTGTAATGTACTCCCCTACCAACAACTCATTTTTTTCAAACTGTAATTTTTTCATGAAAAATCTAATAAGTTTAGAAAACTGTTCAATTTTCAAGCTTTTGTGAAGAATTAATGAATTCAATTTTTTCAAAATTTTAAATTTGAAAATGTAATTAAAATTGGATTTTTCAATCAAAAACTTCAACTCCTTGAAAATCAATTCAAAATTTTCTTCTTTGATCAATTTATATAAAATGGAAATCTTATTATCAAATATTGTTGGATTATCAGTAGTTAATGGGATAAAGTTGGAAATTTGATAATTGTTGAATGAAACCAATCCCAGATCCAACAAATATAAAATCATGCTTAACGATACGGAAATTTTATTATCATCGTTAATATCATTGCTATAATCTTTTTGAATGAGTTTTATCATGATTTTTTCCAATTTAATTTCATGAGAATCGATTTTGAATTTGTACAAACTTGTATATATTTTAACAATAGATAACACAACATTATAGTCAAATGTATACTTCACAATATCATCCAAATGGTGATACAACTCTTGCAATTCAATAGGAGCGTCTTCAAATTTTTCAAATGGTTCAAAAAATAATTTACTATACTCCGTTAGTGTATCTAATAAGTTGGCTAGGGCAAAACTATCCAACTCTTCAATATGATTAATGAGATTTTTTATTTTGTTATGTAGCAAGTCAAAACATCCGTTGAATACTTCGTGGTATGCAATAATTGAACAACTTAAAACTTTTGGGTCATTATCACTCAACAAAACTTCGAGATAATGTCCCAATTGATAAACTGTCGATGACTCATCCTTTAAATTTTCAATTAAATATTCTCTTTGCTTGAAATTGCAAGGAGTTTTGGATTTTTTGTTCTTATTCTTCATATTATATTGAATGTCTAGTTCGACACATTTGATGATAGCAATTGAACATGCAGATCTCACTAATGGTGACGAATCCTTGATCAGCTTACCCAATGACAATAATAAAATCGGTAATATCGCAGGAATTTTAATTCCGCTCAAACATCTAATGGCTAGTGATCTGTTTATCGAACTTTTATCAGTCAACGATTTCTGTATTGCGTTAATTGATAATAATGATATATCCTGTTGTAAATGATTAAATCTCAACAATATAATATACACCAATCTTTTGATTTTGAGGTTGGCTGAATTAACATTTTTGATGATATGTGGGAATAATTGTACAATTTCTTTTGCTGTTTCGTTATTGTCATCGTTGTAGTCGGTATCATTGAGCTCATTTCCATCGTTTTTGATAGCCAGTTTTCCTATCAAATGTTTTAAAACAGTGTACACTTCATTATCATTTTTTGATTCTAGTCCTTTGATGATTTCCTTGTTTGTAAATGTAGTTTCAACATTATAATAATTCGTATTTATGTATGATGTCACGGATGGAGGCAATGCCATGTTTTTTGCATCAAAAGGCAAATTCAACGATCTGGTGGCGTTGCCAAACATCTCCCCAAGATTTCGGGCTATTTGTAAATCGTTCATTCTGCGTCTCCCCAGCCTTTTCTTTCAGCTTTCCGGCAGCTCTGGCATGTAAAGATCGGGTTCAATATTGAAGACTGCGCACCGCCAACTTATTTTCACATCCTGTGAAATTTTGTGAGCAACAAATTTACTCTTATTAGGATTTTACTTTGAAGATTTCAAGAATAGTATTAGAGCCTTGTCCCAAATCTTTCCCAAAAGCTTCATTCTCAGAACTGATTAACAATAGCGCCATACTGCTACATACTGCTACATATTTTCATTTGCATGGGACATAAAATGGAACATTTACCATTATGCGCTTGATCAATTCATTTCTACTCGAGATATAAAACATACAAACAAATCGCAGCAATGTATGGGCCTCTATAATCGTATCATCTGATCCAGAAAACTCATAGTAAGCGTTTGTCATTAATGACCATGGTCGATGAATAAAGTAACTCTTATATTGTTTTGGGCAGAAATACATATCTGTTTTTTTCCGTTTTAGGGAGTCATGTTATGTTCTTTTTTGGACCTACGTAAGTGTCTAAGATTGATCCCGATTACTGAGTATTTACCAGAGCTTAGCATTTGTTATTACCTTTACTGCTTCAACTCTTTCAAATAATGATTTCAAACAACTCCCAAATTTTTGTAAAATTAAGGTAACAAGTTTAAGTGTAAGTCGTGATCCTGTCAGTAACAATTCGCAGTGACGAAGTGTGTATATAAATGTGGTTGACGTTCTAATATTCTTGCTATAAAAATCTTTGCACTTAAAGTTTTAGACTGAGTGACCAGTTCATTCTAAAAATGCTTAGGTTCAGACTCATACCTTAAGTAGCGTATTTAATAAGTTATGGTTTTATGCACGTAATTTAAAAATTTTTGATGATTTTTTTTTTAATCTAGAAAATGGATGTAAGTCGCTAAGGAATACGGCCGACAGGGTAGTCAATATCATAACTAAAAGAATTTCACAATGTGATGCAGTGCACTACCACTTTTAGGACCAACGCATTCCATTGACAAATTCTGCTTCAGTACTTAACAAATCGGAATCTAGAAGAAGTAAATGTTAAAACTAATTTCAAAATTTCGATTTTCTTGAAATAATTGCTAAAGTATTAGTAAATCTATAAAGACTAATTTGAGTTTTAGTTGACTTAAAACGTTCATGTAGTTCCGACGTGGACCCGCCAGTCACTTCTATACGGTAAATAGCAATGAAATAATCAACAGGAAATCTGAAGAGCGGTGTGATCTTTAATGTGTATATCTTAAATGTGTGTCTATTCTTGGTTCATAAGAACCACAAAAAAATATCTCTTAGTTTCCAAAAGCTTATGATTTTTCCAAAGTTTCTGGGCCATTATCCTCGATTATTTTAATCACTAGGCCGCCTTCTCCATTTTTAACCCCCCTTTTCTCCTCTCTGGAAGTTAGGGCTACTTTATTTCAGATATCAAAAAGTTTTGATACAGAGATCATGATTTTTAGGATAGTCAAGTGAGTAGCTGCAAAAATGTACAGATAGACACAAATATTACCGAAATTGAAAACAGAGCTTATATTTGTTTTATCTTCTCTTAAGGAACTTGAACGAAAAAAATTGAACTGATAATTCCATCCTGCTTGCTTGCCCCCACTTGTATTCCCTAGGGTTTTCCCTATATCGTTTGCTTTTTTGAAGTATCTGATAACTTGCATTTCCATAATCTTTCAAAGTATCTCTCGGTCAAAAAGAAAATTTGAATTATGTTTTTAAACTCTTGTTTAGCATTTGTATTTCCGTCTTATCATGTAAACTGCAAACAAAATACCATAGCCGATCTTTCAGAAAAATAAATCTGACCGCATTCTCACACTTTTCAAATTCATGTAACATTTTCACATTCCAATGTTAGCGAATCTGACGTTTTCGACTTTTTTTCCTCCTCAACGTGCTTGGAAGAAGGATACTGCCTGTGGAAAGGCTTTTGCATTTGTACAAAAGAGTTGCCATTGATTGAATTATTAGCACCATAATGTCCTTATCTAGCACAGGGGATGAAGATCAAAAGGACCATGCACCTCAAGCCAAGTCTCTCACGAGAACATTGAGTGAAACCTTTTTTGGATTTAGAAAGAATAATAAAAGAACGAGAGATGATTCCGAGGGTGAATCCAGATCCAACTCGGCCAATGCAGAAAAATCGGACCCACAAGAGTTGAATAAAAGATTAAAACCTTTGACAGAAAAAGAAGAATTAGAACAAAAGGAAAAGGAAAGGCAATTTGTTGCAAAGGAAAAGGAATATGATGAACTGCTAAAACCTGAATATAGAAAATGGAGGCCACTGGGATATAAACTAAATCCGCCACCAACTGATAGACCAGTAAGAATTTACGCTGATGGTGTTTTTGATTTATTTCATTTAGGTCATATGAGACAATTAGAACAGTGTAAAAAAGCATTCCCTAATGTCGAATTGGTTGTTGGTATCCCAAATGATAAAGAAACTCACAAAAGAAAGGGGTTAACCGTTTTAACCGATAAACAAAGGTATGAAACTGTGAGACATTGTAGATGGGTTGATGAAGTCGTTGAAGATGCACCTTGGATTTTAGACATGAAATTCTTAAATGATCATCACATTGATTATTGTGCTCATGATGATTTACCATATGTTGCAGATGGAATCGATGATATTTATAAGCCAATGAAAGAAGCAGGTATGTTCATTGCAACCCAAAGAACAGAGGGTATTTCAACAAGTGATATTATTACTAAAATCATTAGGGATTATGATAAGTATTTGATGAGAAATTTTGCAAGAGGTGCAACAAGACAAGAACTAAATGTTTCATGGCTAAAAAAGAATGAATTGGACATGAAAAAACATATTAATGATTTCAAAACTTCTTGGAAGCAAACAAATGATAATTTGAGTCATATGACCAAAGACTTATACGTTTTAGTTAGAGAATCTCTAATTAATAACGCAAATCTGATTAATAATGCCAATGCAATGGCCAACGGTAATAAATATATAAAATCTCCGGCTGACAAATTTGCTTCCAAATATAACGCCAATGGCTTAACTAGATCCAACAGCAAGAAAAGCTTAATCAACAACTTAATGGATTGGGTAGGAATCCAGTCTGAAGCTGATTCTAACGATGAAACCGATTTCACTCCATTATCAACACGTACAGCTACCCCGGATCAGGTTTCTGGTCCATCCACCCCAATAGTTAAAAAAGAAAAAGTTTTAAAAACTCCAAAAAAAATATTAAATACGACTCCCAAGAAACTCATTAAAACAAATGAAACTCCTAAGAAAACTCCCAAGAAAACTCCCAAAAAAACTCCAAAGAAAACTCTCAAGAAAACTCCCAAAAAAACCCCAAAGAAAGTTTTTGAAAAGACTCCCTAAATAATTTAAGTTGTGTTTATGTAAACCCCTATGTTTTCTATTTCTTTTCCACTTTTCGTATCTTATCTTTTATTTCTTTGTTTCTTTTTATTACACACATGATTTTCATTGCATGCTTTTTTTCCCTACTTATAGAATTTGATGTACACACGGAACCAATAATTGCGCTTACGTAAATTTATTCTTTACCATAATATGATCATCACATTCATCAGCAGCATACATTCCAAACCAATGCCACCTACCACATTCACGGTTGCAGATGTAAAATATCTTTCAAGTTCAGCTTTGAAAACTTGGATATTACAAGGTCACACAAATTTGGGGTCAGGATTTCAAGTTGTGGATGTACGTGACTCCGACTATGTTGGAGGCCACATAATCAATTCATTGCATATTGAATCTAACAAGTTTAAAGACGAATCAAGTTTACAGACACTGGCATATTTGCTGAATATAATGCGAGTGGACGGTTGCGATACTGTTGTGTTCCATTGTATGCTGAGTCAACAGCGTGGACCCAGCAGCGCCATGAGATTTATGAGATATCTGAATGAAAAATTAGAAATGTCTTCGAATGAGGAGGAGCTAGAATTCGTAAAAAAAGTAAAAGTATACATTTTACGTGGTGGGTTTGGTGGATGGCAACAGGACTACGGCGAAGATCTAAAATTAACTGAAGGGTATCAAAACGATATATGGAAATTTGGGTATTGATCTAATTGGTATTATTATTTACTATACAAATAGTTTGTAGTTTCTTATCTTTTTTGTCGCTTCTTACTTTCCTTAAGCTTTTCTGTAGCACTCTTGATTCTCTTACTCATATCGAGTTTCCTTCTTCTCTGAAGAGTTTCAATTGGAAAAAATTCTTCAATTGTGGATTGTGGTTTGTTCAAACTTTTAATGACCGGCAATAATATTTCATCAATTTTACTTTTATTCCATCCAACATAAAACATTAAAAACGTGCGTAATTTGTCTAAGTCAGGAAACCCCCATTTTATTTCAGATTTGTCGTGATCAACTTCAGGGTGTAAGTATGCTTCATATATGAATTTATTGGGAAAATTATCAGTCAAGAACAAACTCTTACCCAGGCTTTTTCTTAACTTTTTTCTAATTGCAGTATCTGTTTCTTCATGAATTTTACCCTTTTGATAATCAATCCACCACTTATTGAATGCATCTAATGTTTGGAACTCACTCAAAATTTCCATTGCCGTCACTTTACCGATACCTTTGAGACCTTCTGTATAGTCACTACCTAATAATATTGCAAGATCAATCATTTTCTGTCTATCCAATCCCAATTCTTCAGCAATATCGTCATTCTGGTAACATTCAACAAAATTTTTTTCATTGAATAAATTTTTATAAATTCTATTACCACCAAATAAGAAACAATCCGAATCATCAGTTATGATTCCATCAACTAAGCCCAATATCTTAAGTTCGGCGCATTGTGCTTCAGCTTCCATCGGCGCTGTAATAAAAGGAATTCCAAATCTTGCAAGCAAATCCTGTACATCATAAATCATGCTGCTTGAAACTTCATCTGCGTCTCTTTTTTGTTTTTTTAATTGTTCTTGCAGTTTGGCTTCATCTGTAAAAGTCCACGAACCTGTACCACCATCTTCCAAATTGGACTTAATGCGGCTGAAAAATTTATCATACGCCATGTTTTCTTGCTCCATTCCTAATAATAATTCAACTTCCTCTTCATCAGAAAATTCGAAATCATCAGAAAACTGTGGTTCAGCAGCTTTAGTGGCATCCCCTGAAAGTAACTCTTGGACTGATTTGGGCTCAGTGTGGTTTTTCCGAACACTAGTGAGCTCTTCTACTAAAGTAGGTTGTTCTTCTTCATTTTGAAATAACTTTTCATCATTAGGTAAATTTTCAGTTTTTTCTGATGCTTCAATTTCTTCAATTTTGTTTTTATTGGAAATATTTTGGCTTACCGGTTTGGAATGATCAAGTACTTGATCAGATTTATCAGTGATATGACTAACTACAAATGGCTTATTGCTGTTTATATCCGCCTCATTACTTCCAACATTTCTTGAGGATACTTTAGTTATTTCTTGAGGTTCGCATTTATCATTATTCTCATCATCACTGATGTCAACAACTCCTGATCTGGTTGAATCAACGAACTCTAGATCATCGTAATCATCATCATCACTTGAAATATAAGTACCAATTTCGCCATATGAGATTAACCCTGCTTTTTCATCCTCTGTCATACCGACTGGCTTTGTTCTGGCTTTATTCACATACGATTTCTTGTTGTCAAATGTAGAAGCTGCGTCTGTAAACCAATCAGGTAATGGAAGGTTTCTCTTTTTTTCGTCATCTTTATTATCTGTGCTTTTATCAACATCCTCCTTTCCATTGAACTTAATGTCAGTTTGTGTCTCTTTTTTTTGCGGCACAGATGAATTATTAAATAGTAAGTTATTCTTTATTGAAAAATTAGGGATTTTTAATGTTTTGGCCAAAGTAGAAGTACTTAAAATAATCGGAGCTTCATTGTCGAAAGATGATTTCAAATCTGCGCCATTTTTTTCTTCATTAAGAGTACTTAAATAATCTAGTTTGGATTTTTCAATTGCTTGCTTTAATTCTTCGTCTTCAATTTTTTTCAAATGCATTTCATGATATTCATCTATATCATCATCTGACATTATCACCTTAGTTGGCTCAGTTTCTCCTTTATTAGTCGTATCCTTCCTTTTATTATACTTGTTCGAATAATCATAAAGGTACTTAATTTGATTCATGATTTCGTCGTTATCATCACTTTTTACTTCGCTGTGCAAATCTAACGGAACTTCTTCCATTTCAACATTTTCTTCATCACTACTTGCATCTGAATCCCTAATAAATAAAGGATTCTCCACTATTCGGCTTTCATTTTCTTGAGATTCATTAACTTGGGTTACTTTAACATCTTCCCAATCAATATCATTATCTGATTCACTCAAGTCAATAAGTTCACATTCCTTTTCTTTTTTAAACTTTTTATCTAGTGGAATATCTAGAAGGATCGGGTTCCCCGAATTCTCACCATCCAACGGTTGTTTGGATAAACTCAATGAATAACCATCACCGGTTCTTTGCAAATTGTATGCACGATTTTTATCACCAGCGATTCTCCTTGATGTAACATCCTTATCATCTCCATCCATTCCTGTCACGTTCATAATTTTTTGAGTAAAAAAATTTCTCTTTTTGACCATTTTTATTTGAAACTTACTAAATTCCATTGGATCAGGGAACAACGACTGTAGCTGAGATTTTGTATAGCCCATTCTTAATCTCGATCTAAGTCTTAAGTGTGAAAGAACAATGTACTGAGTCGATAATGGAAGGTTATTGAACTCTTTTGATTGTGGATCAATTTTATCTAAATCAACTGAATCCAGGTCATCATTGATATCCTGAGTTAAATGATCATATTCATAATCCGTCATTAACCTATTATCACTTTCATTAACTTTAATACCACCCTTGATACGTGGTAAATCATAATCATCTTGTCTTCGAAACATTTCACTTTCCTTTTCTTTTACTAATTGTCGGCTAGAAGAAGTTTCCCTAACATCATCATCATCTATATTAGCATGATCCTCATAATATGCATCCCAGTACAATTGTTCCGTAGGTATTTCTTTTCGTTTAGCTATTGTTTTACTTGAAGTAACCAAGTTACGGGCATTTGACTGTTCATCAGCAAAGTTTTGAAGTTGTTTGGCCAAAATTTTTTGGGCTTTTTGCTCAATAGTTTCCACATTACCCTCTCTTTTTTCTTTTCTTTTCCTAATGGTATCTTTTTTTAAAGCAGGAACGCCACCGTCAAAAACAAACACCGGCTTGATGCCAAAATACAGTAGTTTGCATATTCTTCTAAAAAAACCAACAATATGTGAGTTTTTCAACTGATTGCCTTCAGCATCTCTTACAGCTTTTAAAAACTGGTATATCCAAATGGAGGCATCAACTGCTAGTTTCTTGTTTCGCAAAGCCTCTACACGAACGGGCCTAGCAGTAGGACCCACTATATCCCATAATCCATGAACACCCATATTTCAATGGTTTCGGCTGAGTGTGCTTATCGGTCCGGCCTTTCGTTCGGCCACCAGCCGTAGAAACATGGGGTCCTCGAAGATCGCGAGCTGGAAAGGCAGTCCATACACGGCCTGTTGCATTAATGACGTACCGAGCCTCACCAAAGCCGATCGACGAGTTCCCATTGGGCTGCTATTGTTGAGGAAACGGATCTAGTAAAAGATTTACCCCGTTTGTGTTATAGTTTCTTTGTTGCATGTTTCAATTCAAAGTATTCTACTTTTGTTGTACGTTGTAGTAGGCTGTAGCAGCTTGAAGATATGGCTTTTGCATCCCAAAGTAATAACATAAATGGCGTAGAGGTCAAACACCAGATTTCGGCCTCCACTCCAATTGCAAGTGTTAACAATCCTACAAAAACCGTTCAACTGATGATGTACGATATATCCCAACTTAAAAACAGCAAATCTTTTTCAAATGATAAACCCAACGCTGACGCAACATTGCTGTTTTCAGCATTAAATGGAAGTAATAAACATTCGCTTTCTGCCACCACGGGTAATGGCACATATGTAACAAAATTTCCCGAAAACTTTAATCCTAGACGTGAGCTTAATATGCCTCATAAAGAGAAAGTCGAAAAATGGATTGTTACAGTCCCGCTTTTCCCAGTGAATGAAAATTGTACGACATGGCAAAGTGCATGTTATGATCCTATGATTCCAACAAGCGACGAGCCAGAAGAAGATGCCAGTGATAACAATTTTTGCTTAATGGATGATCATGATGTGATTGAGTATCAGTCCAAAATGATCACTTTTTTGATCAACAAAAGATATTACGGAGATGTAGAGAAAGTAAGGAAAAGCGATGGCAAGCTTTTGCCCAGTGGAGCACAGGATTACAACTTACACATCCATGACTACAGAGATCTTCAACAGTATGAGCAATTCAGCAACTACAACTTGCATGGCTAGCCGGTATAAAGTATAGTAATTTGTATTAGTATGCTAGAAATGTAACGAATAAGGTAGAAAATAAATACATAAGTAAAAAATCATGAGTTCACGTGACTTTAAAAAAGTATAAAGGAAAATTTTCATGAATCGGGATGAATTCAGGAATTGATGATTATTTCCGATTATACATTATCTACCAATTTGGATGGAATAAACAAGTAGATATAATGTCTGCATCTGTTGCCTCTCCCACTGTTCTTTTTAATAGAATTTTTTCCCTTAGAGAATCATGCCCGTTTATGCTTGCGAGTGATACTTTTGTGCAAAGTGCATCCTTCTTGACCGACGAATTGATTTACAAATCGAGATTATCTAATCCAAAGTTGAGTATTGTTTACTTATCTTTTGAGACTGTTAATACTCCAGAATACTTAGATAGTTCTACGGACAGATTTGTTGATTTATTAGATAGAAATTTCGTAGAAATTTTATCAGGAATATTCAAAGCGGATAAAGGCAATACAGAAGAACGCAAATTAATCATAGTTGATTCCTTCAATTATCTCATTCAGCAGGAAATTATTCAGTTACTCCAAATAATTATGAAACCATATCACACAGTTTATGGTGTATATCATCAAGATATTCTACCCAACTCATTACTGTCACAGAATAAAATACCATCAGTTTATTCTTACCTACATTTTCTTTGTTCATGTGTATTTGAAGTCAAACCAAAAAATTTTGAAGATTCAGAGTCTTTGTACAATGCTCTTATTTCTGACTGCCCTTCGTTGCTTTCTGGAATACGAACTACCCAGCAAACTACATTTTTTGTTGAATTAACCTACCGTCGAAAATCTGGACGAATCATAGAGTACAATCTCATTATTGATTCCCTCAGGCATCAGTGTGAAACTGTTGTGGCAAGCAAAACATCAACTCAAGATGATGAATCGCTATTAAAAGATTTAACAACTTTTAACCTTGGAACGACCAGAAAGCAAAAGGAACAAAGGGACAAAGTTGATTTACCATTTTTTGAAGCACAAAAGAGCATGGGTAGTGTTGGCGGGTCTATTGTTTACGAGTTTGAAAAAGATGACGATTATGATGAGGAAGATCCATTTGAAGATCCGTTTTAATGTCTTCTGTTATGATCTATAATTTTTTATATACTAAGTAACCAAGTAACAATCTTCTATTCTGCGGGAACATTCTGCCTTGTATTCTTTTTCCTCGGCCACATCGAGGGTAATTTGATTAATTGAAATCTAGGTTCAATGCACCTCTCAATAAACCACTTTCTGATAACATTTTCAAGAATTGAACTTATACGCGGGATATTTTCAAGTTTTGCTCTTGATCCAATCAGGGATTTGATGTCAAATTCAAGTCTAAAATCTGGGCTAAACGAAAACATCAGTCCTATAGAATGACCGCCTTTATTTTCATTACTTTTATCACTGTTTGGATCCGTTGTTGAATTGTTCTTAGCACTTGGATTTTTATTGATGTTGGCGCTCTCACCTCTACTTTCATCCTCGGTGTGGGTTACATTAAAATTCGCTTCACTGTTATTACTGAAATCAGCGTTACCTATAATATTTTTATCATTATTGATGTTATCACCATCACCATTTGTGCTTGAATCTAAACCATTGGGTGATAACTCCGATTTTTCAGCTGAATCACTATTAGTTGCATCCTCTGAATCATTCTTATTATCAAGTATATCATTGAGATCATCATCCGTTGCAATCAAAGAGACGGTCAAACATGCACTGAATCTTACTACTGAAATCGATAGCTTAATCGGCAAACTTGCGCTCATAAATTTTGGTTGATTGATCAGCAAATTTGTTTCAACACCCAATGTAATTGTGTCCGACACATCCACATCAATTTTTGCTTCTAATCTACCGTCATTATTTTTGACACGACAATTACTAAAAATGGGATAGTCATCACCAATATTTATTTCTGTTATTTTCATTGCGTCAAAATATTGTAATACTTGTGGTGAGTTCAGTGCTTTATTTAAAGACTCATAAATGTTACCATCATTTAAAGCTTCAAGCCTTCCTTGAGAAATAATTTGTGCTACTAAAACGTTAAACCAATCAAGAGATTCAGGCGTATGGGTCTTGACGTCATAATAAGTCTTTTCAAGGATTGCATTCAAAACTTTATCTGAGTCTAATCTTGAATTACCGCTACCCAATGCTTGGTTAACTTCATTCTGATGATCCATTGAATCGATTTCTAGATCACGATTTATTTTTGAAACATCGATGTCCTCATTTCTTTTTGTTTTTATTATAGAGAGATTGGGTTTAGATGGAATCGTACTTGCTTGCGTTGGTGCTGCTTCTGTAAAAATGAAAAATTTTATAAATGCAATAATTAGTATTATCACAGACAACTGTCCAATGATTAAACCCTGTGTAAATGTCCATGCAACAGAGTATGATGGAGACGAAGATATGGTGTTAACCGAAATGGCTGGTTGTGGAGGTAGATCATGAAACAGCTCTTCAGGTTTTTCTGGTCGTTGTTGTTGAGTATGCTCATTTTGAAGCTCTTGATGCTGCTGCAAAATTAGCTCCAATACCTCATCATTCTGTACTTGTTGTTGTTTCCGTAGTCCGCTTAGTATCCTGGATATGTAAGTTTCAAGTTCCAGTATCTCAGATCTACTCGCAGTATTTATGTTTTGATTCTGTACATTCGTCGGTTCTGAAGAAATTGAATCAACATCAAATTTTGAATTGAGAGTTGAATAATCCCACTCGTTGGCAGAAAACTCCGGTATTATCACATTATCCATTATTGATAGACGGGTCAATGCTTGTTCCTTGGTAACGCAACTGCATGAAATACAACTAATCAACTCAGTAACATAGTCGCTCATTAATATCCGCACGTCATTTGTCTAGAATACACATAATTATTATGATATTAGAACAGGGCTATTATATTAAATTAATTTAAATAGATAATTATAAATGTAAAATGTTACTAAATAGGAAAAGCTAAAAAATAGTAACTCGATAGTTGATGTCTTCTTTTTATTTTAACTCTTCTAACTGGAACTAATGGTAGAATCTAAAGAGAAAAGAAACAAAGACTGATAAAGCTAAAGCCGAACAAATTAATGTTGGACCTAATTGATCATCATATCTTACAGCACGCTTGTTACGAATACTGAAAACTCTGAAAACATAAATACCTGAAGAGTACAAGATTGTGAGCATGGCAGTCGCATAGAAACAACCAGCAGTTAATAATGAAACAATATCACCATAATTCATCAAGGTATGAGCAGTTGCACCAAATATAAGTGAAATTGACAACCATGAAAGAAAAGTACGTTCAGTTGCAAAATAAACCTTTGGTTCAACACGAACTGGAACCGCAATCTTTTTACCTGGTGGCGCACGGAAACTTGTTTCAAAAGTTGTTCCGTCTGGGACTTTATTGAATGAATTATCTGGTTTAGAAAATGTTCTATACCAGTTTATTAGTGGTGCTAATAAACCTTCATTTGCTGATGACGAACTTTCAGTTCTGTTATTTGATTCATTTATCAAAACGGAACCGTAAGAATTAGAATTACCTGCTAGCTCTTCTTCATCTAAAGTACCATTACCTAATTCAATCAATCTATTATGTTTACTAATAATACCATAAGATGAATCTTGTTTTGGTTTTCTGATATCAATATCCATTTGAGGTTCCCAGAATGGAACTAGCTTAATCATATCAGGTAATAGAGTGGAACAACCATGAATGAATTTTGAAAACTTTGGAATAGCTTCAACTAAGTGGGATGAAACCATATCCCTAACCCACTGAGGTGGTTCTTGTCCCATTTGAGTTTGTAATTTGACTTCTAAAACCGCATATGGAAAGCGTTCGGCATCAGATTCCGATAATTGAGAAAATGGGAAATCAACACCAATATCCATTCTTCTCCAGTTACCATTGGTTCTATCGATACCATCAAAATTATCTTCTCTAACCATTGTTAATTCAGTATCAAGAGAAATTCTGACTCTGGCATCACCAGGTAATTGGAATGCAGTTCTATTATAGAAAGTTCTCATGACAGGTCTCATTTTATCTTTCAAAACTCTGTATTGAACTTCTTGAGCTAATCTCTCTAAAGAATCAATTTCCTCTTTTGATTTTTTACCATCTTTTCTTGCCTTTTCAAATAACTGCTTTGCAGTATATGTTCCGTGTAAAAAATCGTTAACTTTGGATTCCTTAATAGGAAATCTGGCCTTAACCGATTTTTCACCAGTCCAATCCTCTCTGTGAGTTTTTCTTTCGATGAAACAAGTATCAGTTGACATACCACCATACCATCTAATTCTGATAGCTTCTGCACCCTCAGTTTTCAGCAATCTACCGTAGTACAAATCCATTTCTTTGTCATCAAAATAAATAGAGGAAATAGCAGAATCTTCAGTTTCAAATTCTTTATTAGGATTGAAAACTAAAACGGGTAAGTGTTTTAAAACAATCAATTTTAGTTCAGTAATGTTATCAGGATGAACCCAATATTTAGTTGTTTGTCTAACAAAATTTTGCATTTTACCACCGGCAGATGAATCACCCTTTACTGGGTTTCCCTTCGTCCTGACTAAATCATATAATTTAGATAATTTAACAATTAAACCATCCAAATTGTCCTTGAAAAAGGATTTTGCATTCAATCTAGCTTGGAAAATTGGTTTTAAAATGAACTTAGTAATTTTATCATGTTTTTTCAAAATTTTTTGGAAACCAATATAATTCAATCTAGCAAAAGTATTCAAATCATGGACATCAGCAATAATGTCGGATAGTTCCTCCTCTAAGTCCTGGAAATCCTGCTCAAAGTACTGTAAATCTTCAATGTCTACTGTATTCTTAGCACCTTGAACAGTTCTATCAACTAGTCCTTCAACTTCTTTAACTCTCCTCAAAATTTCATTGTGCTTTAATCTGAAAAAATTGTATACTTTATCCAATTCTTGTTCCAAAGTATCAACAAACTGTTCTTCCAAAGAGTTGTTCCACTGCCCGTTGTTTTCTTCTAAACCTTTTTTCAGAGCATATTTTAATTCGTCATAGCGGATATAGTAGTACGAGTAATCCTTGATAAGGGACAATTTCAAAGTTTCACCGAATTTCATTCTGATTTGTAGACTCTAGGATTGCTGAGGAATCAGTGAAAAGATTATATTACAAGGGAGAAAAAAAAGTGTTGCCAAACCCCAATAACTTCCTGTTGCAACGCAGAGAATGTGTTTGACAGGCAGCCAGATAATCCTTTCTTCTCTATTGTCAAGCAACACGTGGGCTCCGCTAACAAATTAAATTTTGTGCTTACGTAAGTGCACTTATGCTACATGAATTTCGCATTTCTGTGACTTACCCAATGGGGAATTTCAAATTTTTGTTTACTATTTGTTTAAGCTATCTAGTATATAATCAATCAAAAGTAATCTTCTTCGCTTTTTTGCTCATGTCCACGGATTTAAAGAACGCACCATACGCACTATGCTCCTTCTTCTTGGTGTGGCTTCCAAACTTCATTAACTCGTCAGGTACCGGTTGATCTGCTCCACGTAAGACGTTACCCAGTGAGCCTGCAAGGTGTTTTTCATGATCAGTAAACAAAGTATGTGCAATACCAGACTTACCTGCTCTACCTGTTCTTCCAATTCTGTGAACATAGTCTTCAATGGTTAACGGAAAAGTTAAATTGATGACGACCTTAACATTAGGTATATCTAAACCTCTAGCGGCAACATCAGTAGCCAACAAAATATGGGAATCACCGCTTTTAAAACTGTCTAACGCATGTTGACGTTGGATCTGATTAAGATCACCGTGTAACGCAACAACATCAAATCCTTTATATTTCAATGTCCGTTCAATTCTACTGGCCTCTTTTTTATACAAGGCGAAAATTAAAATCTTATCATTTTCACCCTTGGACTGATATTGCTGCAATAGCTGGATCAATCTTTTTTCCTTATCATATGGATCAATGACCTCAACAATTTGCTTGATTCTTTTATTAGCTGTTAATTCATCTCTGTTACCAATTGAGACCCTAATTGGATCACGCATAAATCCACTGGCCAATTCTCTAACTTCCTTAGGCCATGTTGCTGTAAACATTAAAGTTTGTCTGTTTTCACTTGAAACGCTCTTAATAATTTGTTTAATGTCTTCCTCAAAACCTTTTTCTAACATTCTATCAGCTTCATCCAAAACCAAATAATTGACATTCTTTAGTTTAACGCTACCTTCGTTGATCAAATCAACCAATCTACCTGGAGTTGCAATAACACATTGACTTTTCAAAACGTTCTTTCTCTGTTGGTCTTTTGGAACACCACCGTAAACGCAAACACAATTTAGTCCAACTGCATCGGTTATCTCTTTTAAATTATCGTAAATTTGTGTGGCTAACTCTCTCGTTGGAGAAATGACTAAAACCTGTAATGCTTTGGATCCGCTCTTGACAATATGTTGAATTGCTGGTATACCAAAACCTAACGTCTTACCTGATCCTGTCTCTGCAACACCGATAATGTCCTTGCCGTTCAATAAGTAAGGCCATGCAGCTGCTTGGATTGGACTTGGTTTGCTAAATTTAGAGAGAGTTTGTAAAATCTTAGGGTCAATAGAATAGTTCTTTAATGTTTCAAAATTAATAATTGGTTGAATGTTTGATTTATTTCCATTTTCAATAGTAACTTCGTTTTCTTTTAAAAATTGATCAATGTCAGCTTGGCTTGTTTGAACAATCTCCTTTTTGGTTTCATTCATTTCTTCGGATTTGTTCTTCGTTTCTAATTTTTCCTTCTTTTCTTTCTTTTGCTTTTTGTCTTCTTTACCTTCCTTGTCTTTTTTCTCTTTTCTCTCTTTCTTTTCCTTCTTGTCCTTCTTGTCTCTCTTGTCTTTTTTGTCTTTCTTAGATTTTTTCTTTAAAGAAGGTTCCTCCACATCATGTTTTCTCTTGTTGTCCTTGAATTCAGTTTCTGCCATCTTGCTAGTCTTGCTTCTTGTGCTTGTGCTTGTGCTTGTGCTCGTGCAAATTCTCTTAGTGGTTCTATGAAAGATTTTTCAAATGCAGCTAGATAATAAAAAATTTTCTAAAACAAAAAATGAAAATAAAAAAAAAAGTATTACGTAATTATATAAAATTATTATATAACTCGGGATGCCAGTATAGTAAAAGGAAAGAAAATGAAACGACGAGAAAAAAAATCTATAGATAAATCAGATGTGATGTTGTTAAAGCAGGAAATGGAAAATGATTTGATCACAAAAGTGAAAATATGAACATGACAGCTGCAATGAATGATGAATTAACATACCCACCGTTAATTGCACCATTCGTTAGTGTACTAATTGGAGCAGCCGCAGATTTGGACCCAGATGATGATGATTTTAATTCAGATGTTGATGATATATAAACTGATTTGATTGTCGATCCATATGTTAATGTACTGGAACTCAAATATTTACTTTTGAGACTAACGGTTTTACTACTAGGAATTGTACTTTCGATTTCAGTTTGACTTTTGGCTTCGCTTTTACTTCCCGTTTCAGATTCGGTTTCAATTTCAGTGTCTTCATTACCAGATTCAGTCGATGAAATTGAGATTGAACTTGAACTGGATAATACAACTGATGTAGCTGAGATAGAGGGTGAGGATGCAATTGTTGAAATTAAAGGACTTTTGACAACAGAACTAACAGAACTGTTCTGAATACTTGAAATTCCATTGCTGCTAATCAATGAGTCAAATTCGGCAAGCGCAACAGCCTTTCTGCCGTTAACCGAACCTCCGTTTGCTTTAATAGAAGACCATGCACCAGTTTGATCACCATAAGTATATTCAGAACCAGTGGAATAATCGCTGACGACCAAGTTTGAAATGTACATTGAAAATGGAGCAGCAGTGTAGTCAGTTTCACCACCAGCCCATTCGATTGTACCTTGTTGATTACTTGGATCACCACCAGCCCAAATACCAAAGAATAATCTCATTGGTGTCTGTGGATAACCATCAGGTGAATCGCTATTTAAAGTTCTCACTAATGCACCATCAATATACCAAGATAACGCGTTCTCATTCCATTCAATCGTGTAATTATGATATTCAGCCCTTGGATCAGCCATGGTATGGTATTCGCCTCTATCATAGGTTGTTGTGTCACCTTTAGAAAAGAAATTAGACTGCATTTGCGAGGCGTCACCACCAAACCATTCCATATCAATTTCATCCAAATCATCAGATTGTAAATAAAAGGTTGAGATTATACCAGTACCCGGTGCAGATTTAAGTACAACTTCAACTTTACCGAACATTATGTAAAAGTTTGAAACCAACGAAGGGTTGTCATATCTTTTACTCAA
Organism: Pichia gijzeniarum; assembly: GCA_030556995.1. Taxonomy (NCBI): domain Eukaryota; kingdom Fungi; phylum Ascomycota; class Pichiomycetes; order Pichiales; family Pichiaceae; genus Pichia; species Pichia gijzeniarum. The sequence goes on from JAKTVB010000024.1 coordinate 116,540, forward strand.
TGTGAAAGTTAAACCATCGTCACCGTAAAAGATTTCCCCTGGTGTTCTATATGGGACATACTTATTGGAAGAAGCTTTGAAACTATCAGAAATTGAAGTTGCTAATGCAGGATCTGCAGGACAGGATGCTGTTTTCAATGGGTTACATGTTGAAATGGAAGTGGCAGTTGCTGTTGCTGTTGTGCTATCAGCAGCAGTTGAAGAGACAAATGCTAATGCCAATGTTAGTAGTGATTGATATGAATGCATCATGCTAATCTTCATTTCAATTTGTTTGGTGTAATACACTTTAATATAAGTATCTCTAGCAAAGGGCAAAGCTAAACTACGTAGGATGTACGACTACTCTACACTGGCAACAGGGGGTCTGTGCCTTTAAATAAAAGAACGGTAGGAGAAAATTGGACTCGAGGAGCTTCAGCCGAAAACAAAAACAAACCAGCCTCGTTCCCGAGGGCTTGGACCGACGTGGTAGAGAACGCGCAGGAAAGCGCAGAACACGCATTTTCTCGCAGCCACACACCATCACATCGTCTCTTCTATTAATAGACAAAGCTCCTGGGAAGGTACAGCAGCCTGCTTTTGGGGCTTGTAACACCTGGCATCGTGTTCACCTGGCTGTTCTTACAGTCAAATTTATCGATCACTGCAAGGGCGTCCAATGATACCCCGTTGACGCTGCCTTCGTATTCCTTATTGATCTGAACGTGCGAATAAACTGTGATGCCTAGAACCATCGCCATCAAAACACTGAGCGCAATACAGCTGCGATTGCCGTTGGAATCTTTGATTGAAAAGAATAACCCGGTATCAAATATTTCTAGACTGTAAATCCCGGCGTACATTTGTTTTATTGCATTGATATACAATTTTCCATACGTTTCTGACTTATTTGTTCGGTTTAACGTGTATTTGATTGAATATTTGAAACCAATTAAGTCCAATGTAAAGTTTAGACAACAGAAAATCAAAACGATTGGAGATATGATTGAATAAACAATTCCAATAGATCCGTAGACACTAAAAGTTGGATATATCTGCCCCCAATAATTTTCTGAATTGTACTTAGCAGCTTCTTCATCTTCTTCAATTTCTTTTCCTGTCTTTCCACGATTGAGAAACTTGTCAACCACAAAAGATTTCTTAACGAAATAATAAAACTGCAACATATTGTTTCCCAATAAAGTTAGTCCTTTTAAAACAAAAAATGATGTAAAAAAATTAGACGCTTTAGGAAAATCAATTGCAACAATCATCGGAATAGATATTGGATCGGACACTAATTTTTGCAATACCACAATAAATCCCGATGATATAGTTATTACAATGAATAATTGGAAAAAAAGAAAAATGAACACCCATTTTTGAATGCTAATTTCATTCGATGATCCTGTTAATTGTCTCCTTTCATTATTGATAACCCTAAAAAAAATCAAAGCAAACGTTGTCAAAAAAGTTAAAACAGTCGTTGGTAATACCCATGAAATAAAATCCTTAAGTACGCCTGGAATCCATTTGATCCATTCTATAGTTGGAATTAGCATGGTTAAATAATCTAGTTGCGAGATAGTACCTACGCATGCAACTGGTATAACCCAGCATACAATAATAACCACCGAAATAAAAAACAAACCAAGATGCTTAATATTTACCAGGAAATTTTCATGTTTATTTTCTGAGATAAGTTTATTCCACTTAATATCCCTTGGATTAATTTCAATTATTTTCAGATTCATAGATTTTGAACACTCACTAATGTGTACTTGGTTGAATATATAATTGAATGAGCTTTTTCTGAATTTAACGAAAACCCGATTGTTTATAATGCGTGGATCTTCCAATTGTTCATTTTTTAATAAATTCCATCTCAACGAATTGAGTTCTTTCAAAGACTGATTAATTTCTTTTCTTAAGTATTTAAACTTATAAACTTTGTACGATATACCAACTATAGTTATCTTATAATCGCTATTGAACATCCTGATGGGTAAATACATGGTATTTTTAGGCTCACGAACTTTTTTGCCGTCTTTGAATTGTTTATACTCGTGTAAATATCTCTCCAACTCAATTTTGTTCTGCTTGTATCTGTCAATGATTTTGTCCAACTTGTTTGAATAGTAAATTGGATAAATATTCTCCACACAATTAGGTATGAGGCTGTCAAAAAATATTCTCAATGAGTTGACTGTTGGATATTTTTTCGAATCTATATTTTCAACATACATAATTTTCAAGAATCTTTTGCCGCCTTCATGTTTGTTCCACGTAGAATAAACTTTGAGTTTCAAATTAATGAAAAACTGGATTTCATGAATCAAAATGTAGTGATACCAAAATACGATACAAATTGTCAATGTGAAGTGGAAAATGTACTTATAAGTATGGTTCGATGGAATATTTAGAATTGAAATCAAATCTAGACCAGAGTTCACATCAGCTGCAGTTGTCAAATAATTAATTGGTAACAATACTGGTAAACACACTAACGAAATACCAACAAAAAAGTAGAGACAAATGTAGAGGAATCTCAAAAAAAGGTAAGAGTCAAGTCCATACGTTGAATATTCCTCAATGTTAAGAAATTCAACAATGTTACATTTTTTACAAACATGAGACAGAAAAAAGGAAATAAAAGTTTTTGATTTTTCATTGTTACTATTATTACTACAACTTTCCCTGTTATTACCATATTTATCATAAAACTCCGGAAATTTTGTTCTTAGATAATAAAATAATGATAATTGCAATACACAGTACACTGTTGAAAAAATTAGGGAAGAAATTAAAGATTCAAGAGATATCCCTCTTGCATTGGCAACATGGATACTTCCATCCTGTGAGGTTTGAAAAAGTTGTGTAATTTTGATCATCAAAGACATTTTAGCTACAGGAATCTCAAGCTACTTTAAATTGTACATTACTATTCGATTCACACCGAATGTTAAAGTGACATATATACACAACACTTTAAGACTTGTAAACAAGTCATAACATTATGCACCAAAAAAATAATTACGTAACCCGCCAAACGCATTTTCATGCTTGCATCCATCCATCCCTCGGTCTTCATCAGGCAATTATCCCATTAGAACTTTAATCCTTTGTCGGCTTTAATACTTCGATTTCTAAAGCTGATTATAATATGTCTGGATCACCATTAGAAAAAATTAAGTCAGTGTTTCGGAAAAACTCATATTCAGAGAAGCGTTCAACTGAAAGCAGAAGCAACAGTAACAGAAGTATTAACGATGATATACTGTCCGATTTTGAGGAGCCTCCATTAACTCCATTGGTGATAAGGGGATACAAAAGCACCACTAAGCATAGATTATTGAATAAAGAATTGGCTGAAGAAATTCGATTACATATTCCATCATTATTACAAATAAGTCATAATTGGGAACTTCTTTATTCAATTGAGCAATGTGGTACTTCGTTGCATACACTATACTCCAATTGCCGTCCCAAAATTGGTGAAAATCTTAACCGAAGGAAGGGATACGTGCTTGTTGTTCAGGATACGCATAAAAATATTTTTGGTGCATATTTAAATGATCATCTAAGAGCTCTAGATGGTAAATATTATTACGGTAACGGTGATTGTTTTCTTTGGAAAATAGAAAAGGGGACAATCAAAAATTTATCTGTAAATAATGAGAAATGTGATGTTGATGAGAAGGAGACAGAGGAAGTATGGAACTTGAAGGTTTTCCCCTACACATCCCTTAACGACTTCATAATTTATTCTAATCACGATTTTATTAGTGTTGGTTCGGGAGATGGTAAATTTGGACTGTGGATAGATTCAAACTTAGAGGTTGGTGCATCTGATTCAGTTGAGACTTTTGGTAATGAACCATTAAGTGACTGTAAAAAGTTTCATATTTTAGGTTTGGAAATTTGGAAAATTATGTAGTAACCAAGTAGCATGATTTGACTTGCTTTTTAGTACGCATTAAATTATAATATAGTTTTTAATGATTAATAAGGATAAGAATATTTTTAATAAAAAAAAGTAATTATTTGTTTTTAGCAGAACTTTTACCAGAGTCAGTATCGTCGACTTTTGCTTTGGTTTTATCTAAAAACTTCTTCTTTACAATATCAGCGGCTTCAGCGTGACGTACCGCTGCAGGCCCAACTTCAGCAATATCAATGTCAGAATTGATACCAGCATCAGCATCAGCATCAGAATTAACATCAGTAATATTTTCGGTTTCTGTTTTTAATTTGGTCTTTGCTTTAACAAAATCATCATCTTCATCACCACCATCAACATCAAGACTTGAAATAATTTCGTCATCATCCTCTTCAATTTCATCTGATATGGCCTTAAAAACATCCAAATCATCTAATCCAAGTTCATCAAATGCATCGCCTTCAACATAACCATGATCAGAGTTACCGATATAACCAATATTGAAGTAATTAACCCATAGACGACCAAGATAATCCCATTTACTAACATTTTCGGGTGGGAAATCAATAATTGAACCTTTTGGAATCTTGTCATTTTTACCACCACCAATTGTATCATAAGAACACCACATATAATTGGAACACTCATTTGTCATTGTCCATCCACGATTTGGCTCACCATTATTCAAATTAATTGAGAATTCTGCAGGTGGTGGAATCAAACCATTGGTTATATGTAATGGCGATAAATATAGTTTCTTCAACTCCGGTAAAGACTTACCCTCATTTCTTTCGTAATTAATGTCCTTATAATATGATTCTGGCTTTTTACAGGTTAGGAAACCTGAATTGAACCACAGTAATGATAAATCGTCATTTATATGAGCTGGATGCGTTGAACATAGCTCCCTTGCAACTAATCCCCTATCCGGTGATAATTCACCGACTGCAATTGCAGCATGTGCATTAAAAGTATATGACTGACCCATGATTTCTTGACCTAACCAAATAAATTCTTTTTCACCATGCAAAGATCCAGAGAACAATTTAAACATTTGAACCAATGTTGCGGTAACAACACCATCAAATTTCTCCTTTTTGTTCACAACAAATAAACCCGACTCCATGAAATGCCTTGAATTACCACCAAAAAATCTGTTGTTCAAAACTTCATCTTTAACCTTTGGCAAACCCAAATAATGTGCTTCATGATCATAATTTAGGTATGATTTAAAATATTCAACAATGCCTTCGTAGAGGAAAGAATTGGCATCTCTATCTTTGAAAAAATATGCATTATTCTCAGTATACTCGGGAGATTCGAAAAAAGTTTCGATCGGTTCCACGATAACGGTATCAGTATCTAACATTATCATTTCTTCAAAGGTATTGAATAGATAGGCTAATAACTTCATGCCAAACCCAGAATAATATTTTTTGAACGGTAAAGATATCGTATCTGAGACATCAACAAAACTAATATCCAAAACAACCGGTTTCTTGGGAACTTTGAATTCGGGAATTGCTTTTGGTAATTTCATGACTGGATCCCTAGCAACACCATTAAGAATTTTGATGGATTCTAATGATAAATCATTATCATGAAAAACTTGAATGGGTAGTGTGTTGCCAGTGATTCGTAGAATTGACAAGATGGCAGCTAACTCAGGAACTAGCCTATCATTTGTAGTAAACACTAAACCTTTGCCTTTCAAATTCATCTGTAAGGATTTGATAAAACATGAGCTTGTTAAGTCTTTTGAATATGGATGCAATTTAGTCTCTTGTAATTTATTATTATAGGTCTTAAATGTTGGATATTCACCACTTAACCAATTAAATAGTTTTTTAGAAATCAATGAGCATTGTTGCAAATATTCATTTGATTTTGGCGAATTCAGAATTTCTTTATCGTTTTCGGGTTTCAAAAACAGTTGTGAAAAAATTTTAAAATGCGTTAAAGAGTATCTTATTTCGTTTGCGGAAACTTGATTATGTTGCAATTTTTTTTCCCTAATTTGTGCAATAACCTCTTGAAACCATTCGTCATTGATTTCCAAACTCTTTTGTTCTTCTGCTGTTAAAAGCGCCTTAACTTTCATCCACTTTTTTAATCTTTCATTGATGAATTTTTTGTTATAGTAGGCATCTTTATAAATTGTATCCTGAATCGCATGGAAACTGTACTTTGTACTTGGAAGGATGACATCAGAATAAAATTTAACCTTTTCAAATAAAGATAATTCATTAAAATGGAAAGTATCATCGGAATTTTCATATTCATCCAAAATGACGAAAGGATCAACTGAATTTTTAAAGTTTGGCTCTTGAACGGGTTCATCAACTAAATCATCCAAATGTCCAATAGCGGACCATTTTATGGAAAAATCATCAGTTTTCAATTCACTAGGACTTTTCAAGGTTTTCAAATATTTACCTTTAAAAGTACCATTGTAAGTTTCATCAAACTCAATTTGATTGTTTTGTGTTGAATTGTATAAAACGACATTCACAAGGATAAAAATAAAAGCTGAAAGAAGTATGAATCTTTTGTACTTTCGAAAAAGAAACGAGAATTTCCATACAAATTGATATCGGGTCAAAACCATGGATAAGCGTAGGTTTATATGCTTCTCGGAGATGTGAACTAGCTGATAAACAAACCGATTTTTGGTGTTATATTATTTTTTTTGGAGTTTAGAATGAGAAATAAGCTTTACTAGATAACGTTCAGTGCTGTAACCTTTTCCCAAGATATATCGATTAATACCAGACAGCAACAAATGAAGCCTTTTCGATTGATATGAATATTGCAAAAAAAAAAAGATTCAGTCTGGTGGTGTGGAGAACAGGACAGAAGTTGTTGCAGAGAACGTAAAAGTAAAAATGTAGGCGTAAACGTTGCGTACTCCCAGATATTGGCGGGCGCGCTCATTGCTTTCTCCTTGCACCCCCACGAATAAGAGTGTAAGTCTCCGGCGGTGGTGGAAAAAAAGACGGCGGACAATTTTGGATTTTTGGATTTGCCCACGGCCGGCGGCAAAGCCAGGGGGGGAAAAGAAGGGGGGTTTTCTTGGGAACGGGCTTTTTTGCCATCGGGCGCTGGGCGGACGCCCTGCCGCAGTTTTCCCGGCGAGCAACCGCCTTCAAGCGATAGTTCCCGAGATTGACGTATGCTCTTCAGGGGACTGTGTTAACTCCACACATGGTTGACGGATGTCTTGCTTTTGATACAAGTTTCTGTTATAATACTATGAAATTTTTTTTTGAAGAATCTAGTTTAGAGGATGGCCACAATTCTGTGCATCTTCATTAGCATGATCCCCACTATTGCTTATTTCTTCATTCAGACTCATGTTTATTTAGTTGAATTTTACGTACAAACTTTTCTTCTCGTATCATCCCAGAATGCACAGGGCAAAAAGATTTCAATACATGCAGTCTTTGTTTGCGCATTCCCTGATAATCTTGACTTTCCTTGAGCATTATTGTAGTTTTTTCGGGGTTTCCAAAGGTTTACTTTTTGATCATGTAGTATTACCGTATCAAAATATTAGAAAGTATAAGTTTATCATAATCGGCGTTCACATTTCGCCAGTCAACTAAGTGACAGCATATGCAGTATTTAAAGTATGTTCCATTAAATTAGAAGCTAAAACTGAAACAAGATTATATTTTCAGCCTCAACGTGGAAAGTACGCTCAAGCGTCTTTGTAAAAAGAAACAATTAGTTACTTTTCGTTCCAATAAGGCAAACTTGCCATCTTTGTTTACTTCTTTTTTGGACGCAACAGAAAGCTAATGTTTAAGTTCAGCGAGTTTCTTGATTTTAAGAAACCATGATTGTCGGTTCAAATAATTAAAATTGGTGCCTAAGTTGGGATATCAAAAAATATATTAAACGGTATCAAAAATACCACTAGAAACTAGTATACATTAAATATAAATAAATATATTAGACCAGGAGTGATGTGAAAGCTTCCTTAAGCACTTAGATTAATAAAGCACCTGCAGCTAAAGCAGCAGCACCTGCAGCGTAGTATGAACCGTAAGCAACATTTGCAGCATCAGTGAAGGTTGGTGGTGAGATGGTTTCGTTTTTTGCTGGGCAGTTAGTGACAGTTTCTGCACATGAAGTAATGGTTTGGGTTTCGGTTTCTAAGGCAGTTTCAGTTAAAGTAGATGAAGCAGCGAAAGCGGAAGCAGCAAATAAGGCGACGATAGAGAATTGCATTTTGATTGTGAAAGAGTGACTTAAGTTGGATTTGACTTGTAGAAGGAAAAGAGTAAGAAACGAGAATTGGAATGAACTGTAAGAAAGAGATACACACACCTTTTTATAACCTTCACCAAAGAAACTGCAGGTCTACAAACGCGTTCACGAGCCAATCATAGTCACCCAGGCAACCATCACACCAGGAACCGTGAGGCTTCCCAAACAAGCAAAACACAAACACGACGCGCTTTTCAACCCTCAAATAGTTGCTACAAACGGCCATGGTAACGCAACTTTTAATTTTTCAGCCGCATCTTGAACAGTAGGAAAACACGTTTCAGATGTTATCGTTTGGAATTCGAATTGTTCTCCAGCCTGGAAAATTGCGTTCAAGCTTGCTATGGGTGGTCTCATAGCTTTCGGCTACGAAATAAGATTAAAAAAAAAGGTTCTAATTTTCTACGCGCTTATACTTTACACTTTAATTCTATAATCCTGGACCGCTGCTCTTTTCGAAGACCTACAACGTGTACCACCCTCCAATGTCGGTCAAACTTTCAAGTTTTTGCGCGATAACGTTTTGAATATTGTGGTTAAGCCAGATGTTTTTGGACAGCTCTTGATACTTCTTCAAACTTAGTGTCGCAGCATGTCCTTTTTTGCAATCCCTATCCATTTCACCGTAGTCATCCCTGTAAGGACTGTCAACAAACGACCCTTTACCGTTGTCCAGTAGTAAACAACAACTGTTTCTCGGAAGGAAAAACATACCTCTCCCGCCATTAATGCATTCCCATTTCAAATGCATTGTACATGACCCATATTCATCTCCATATCTGCTTTTTTGTAAATCAACAACTTCACCACAGAACAAACAAACTGCAGGCTCTTCCGGCCTATCTTTTTCATCCAATAAGTTATAAAACCTAGTGTAAAACTCGTTCAAATCAACTGGTAATGACACTAATCTAATAATACCAGGATAAATCACCCTGGATTTATACAGTTCCACTTTCTGTTCATTTGTAACATTGTCAAAAAACTCAACAGGCAGCTCATCAATAATTTCATCGACATTTGGAACATTCATAACTTGACAGATTTTATCACATTCACGTAATGCTTCGTTGATTTTAATTTTAGCAAACTCAAACCTCGCATACTTGGCATACCCTAAGATCAAACATTTCCTAATAAATGGGGTAATTAGTTTAATAGTCATACTGTAAACAACATCAATTAGCTCATCTCTACAATCACAAACCTTCATAAACTTGCAAATTATTTCCCTGAATTTGACCCTATCGCCTCCAAATCTTTCAGTTCTTAAGAGCTCAACTTTCTCACTCTCTTTCAATCCTAACTCAATTAATTCGTTACGTTTCATAAGTATCGTTAAAACTTTCATAATTGATTGTTTAATATGTTTAACAAAAAATATACCAACAAGCCGCTGGTAAGGATATCCAATGCATTTAACCTCCTCACAATGAAGCAATCCCGTGAAATAGTCCTGACCATTAAACATTAAATCATCATCATTGAATAAATTCGCATACAGTCCAATTAGACTATGTGAATACAGCTCTGAATTTTCATTTGCATGCGCTATGGGATCAAATCTAGGAATCCCTAGTGTAGACTTAAAAATTTCACTGATTTGTAACCAAATTCTAACACTTGTTAACGATCTGTTATTTAACTGAAAAATCAGTAACTTATTTTTTTCATTAACACCGTACCCCTCACCTCTGCATAAGATTTCCAGCGATTCAATGGTTTTGCTGATTGTCAGTCCGAATGATTCGAATGGTGGTGATATCGATGTAACTGTCATTAAACAATCTTTTAAAGCAGATGGAATTTTTGATTTATTATTGAATGTATACCTCTTACAACCATCATTTCCAGTTTCTTCCTCAATAAACCAATCTTTTGCTTTCATATTGGATTTAACATTATAAATCAATTCATCTCTAATACTAGCAAGCACAGTATGATTTCTCATAAAACTTTCAGTTAAACGTGGATTAATGATTTCTTCAATTTCAAGCTTCTTCTTGAAATTGGAATGAAACTTTTTTTTATTCTTAGAATAGCACACCGGAATAAAAATGTTGTTAATAGTTTTGCACAATGGACAAATAAATTCTCTTCTTTTAACATTTTCTGGAACAGTTCTTGTGATTTGTGATAATTGTTTATCTACCGAAGATTCAAAATACTGCTTGAAACATTTATCGTGCATACCATGCGAACAACTTGTAAAAACTGACATGTTGTCATTAAAACCGATACCATTAACATCTTCATCAGCAGTGAGAAATCCAGGTCCGATAACTTTTTCCCTTTCAATCTTGGTAGCAAATTCATCCAATTTTTTACATGAAAAGTTTGAATCATCTAAATTACAATTGACTCCAAAACCTTTATAGAACCAGTAGTCTTCATTTGTAGGAGTGTATCTAAACTCATTACTTTCCGTGATATAGCTGAAAATACCGAAAATTTCTTTCTCATCAGCAGCTGGCATATGGCATAACAAACACGTGTGCTCAGGAAACTTCCATGATGGGCACTCGTCGTTTTCAACTTCATCATCATCATCCTCAAAAAACTTATAGTCTGCATTACTGATGGAAGGGTTTGGATTATCATCACCTGATGAGAGTTGAAATTCCTGAATGGATTCAATTGATTTATTTAATTCACTGCCGGCTTCGCTGGGCACATTCGCATCATAATCAACCATATGTTTTTCCGCAAACTTTTGTTGTTGTTTCTTCAATTTCAATAGCATCTTATTTCTCTTTTTTTTAGCTAGCTTCTTTTTCCTTTCGTATGATACGTCCGTTACAGATTTTTTAGCATTATCTAAACTAACAAAACTTTCGTTAAGTATCTCAGGATTGAAACCTGGTAATTTTTCAGCAACATCAATATTCATGCTTTTCAGAGTATTAAAAATAATTTGCATTATTCTCTTTAGTTTTGGATTAAGTTCAGTAGCTTTATTTGAATCATAAATAGTTATTAGTTCAACAAAGATCTTAAGCAACTCAACATCTTTAATTTCTTTTATACTTCTATGTTTCATGGCAGTATGTGTCAAATGTAATGTCAAATGCAATAATGTTTCACAGTTTTCTTTAGTAGAATGTTTCTTCTTGTTGCTGTCACTAAAAATTTGAACTTTACAATACATCAGCGTTGTATGTAGAAACGAAAGTAATTTCTCATCCAACAAAACGTCAACAACTCTCTCAAATGGGCTCCCATTCCATTCAATATGTTTTGGTTCTATAACAACTTCGATTGGATCAATATTATCTCTTTTTCCAAAATATTCCTTCATCTTCAAAATACAGTTTTCCCTTCTGTTAGAATTGAAATGGACATAATAGGGGTCAATAAGGCAAATTAGTTCTTCTTTCAATTTATAGATTCTCTCTTCCGAGACATCATTACACGTTTTAGCTTCTTCAACACATTTTTCAAAGACAATCGGAAATCGCTTTAATGAACAGATGTGATCAGGAATACAGCTGGTAATTTCATTGTAAGTTTTGGTATCATAACATAGAGAATGAACAATCTCTCTTTGGATCAACAGATCTGAAACTTCTGCCGCACTCCTTTTATGTAAATGTAAATCATCAGTTACAAGGTAAATCATAAATAAAACAAATTCCTCTAAAATGGCCTGCATGTGATGGATTGGATACGGTAACGTAATGTAATTACCATTAATCCAAGGCAACAGTTTCCATCTATCAAAAATAGTGTACATTACCAATTGTGCATATCTAAAAAATCCAACATAAATTTGACATAAAAATAGATCCCTCATATAGCCAAATTCCCTACTTCCTCCATATCTATATAAATTCATTTGACTTTTAACACTAGTACCATTTCTCACCCATAATCCCACTTTAATCTGTGAAATCAAAACAATTTTTCTTAATGGAATATCAAAAAATCCCATTACACCTTCATATTTAGAAACTTTTGAGTTTTCATTGACTACACTTCCGCCATCTTTCTCATTTAAATAAAATTCGTACTCACCCTGAATGATATTCATTAAATTTAAAATAGCTCTTTCTGAGTCCATCGATTGATCCATTTCAACCATCCAGGAAAACATATTATGCAAAGGATGCAAAAAACTGATTTTTCCTTTCAAAACATCAAATTTGATCTGATTAAAACCAAAATATTCTGGACAAGGTTCAAAAACGATGGCATCCTCTTTATCGTCAATGACTTTATGTGGGAACAACCTCGTAGCTTCATCATCTTGTTTTTCATTAAAAAGTAGTTCAATGATCTTACGGATGATGATCGTGTAAAGGGTTTCAGTAAAAGGCTTTTTCATTGTAGTTGAGTATGAATGATACCAGCAATCCATAGAGTTGCCTTGAGATAATAATCTATCTTTTGACACTCTGTTAAGAATTTTTCCCACATTTTCAGAAAAATGTGAAATCACTGAAACGGCATTGAAAAAAACTGTATAATCTTGACTTTCATATTCTATGTGCTTTTCAGCTTCTCTTTTAAAAACCGGTTTACTTTGAAAAACACCCAAAAAGTGAACATATTCGGGGAAACATAAAAAGAATGTAAAAATGTTATCAACATCCGGATTTCTTGTTATGATGTAAGACAAATCTAATAATACATGTGCCCATTTCCTATTTTTTAAAGTTGAAAAAACTACTGCAGATTTATTTTTTTGTAACGAATTGTTAGAACGCAGTGTATTCGTTGTATGACCTGTTGTGACGTAACTATAAATTGTTCGAATCATTTTAACCACATCACCATGCTTCAAAATTAAAGAATCGTTCGAAGGAGAACTAAATAGTTGAGTGGATAATACTGGCATAACTGACAGCTCTGGCTCTCTATCCACTAGTAAAAAAAGTGTGAGAATAACATCATATATATCAATAAACTGAGCAATTAACATTCTGGCATAAATTGCATCTTTTGCAATTGTTGGGATATAAATATTGTGTAAGTTGATTCTTGTTTTTTTGCAAAATCTAACGTCAAACAAAAGCAGAAACTGCAATCTAGAACCGTTGTATGAATCAGTTTCTTCTACTTGATCAAAATAATGGCAATCATCTTTCAAAGATTCAGGCAAATTCCATTCTGGTTCTGTAGCTTTTGTAGCCAAAATCTGATTTGATGTGTAGTTGGAGCTTGAGCGCAAACAACGGGGATTCAAAAGTACTTTTTCGTAATAGACATCAAGCCACTGATGCATACAACCACTAGTATACGGACGCAGCAATGATCTCGAAATGGTCCACCGGACGGATAAATTACTTTTGCAAATGTTTGACTGTGAAAATTCGTATATCCACGCTATTATATCATCGCACATTTCTTCTCTGAACACTTCTCGTACATTCTTGATACAAGCGGTCAGGCCAGTTGAGGTTAAAAATTCTTGCTTTCTTAATAAAAATTGAATGTTATCGGAAATCATTACAACAGCTCTACCATGATCATTACATCGTGTAGCAATCATCTCTGAATATTCAATGCACTTCCCCGTAACAAACCTGATTCTTTGGACTGCATCTCTGAATTGATGAACTTGATCTGAATACAACACTAGCGCATATTTCTGACTATCATGGTCAATACCATAATAAGAGTTTGTATTAAGCACGCCCATTTGATGGCGTAGTCTAATTTGATCCGCTCTTTCTGGAGGAGATAAACACGAAACTGAATGGTTGGTTAAATCAATGATAAAGTCAATTAGTATACCTAAAAATTGGATCAAATGTTCAATTAGCTGATCGCTAACAGTCGTATACAAAGGATTCGGATCTGGATTCCTGTAAAAACGACATTTGGAGTTACTATAAGCTTCTTCGTCACCACAGTCACAGCACCCTGCAAAGTCTCTTTGAATAAGACTCTTGTGAATTTCATGACCAACGTGATCTTCTTCATTGAAGCAAAAACGGCAAAGTGCACAAGTTTCATCATAACCACATGTAAGACATCTCCAGCAAGTTTCCCCTCTCAAAAAACGATGGCCACACGTTCTACCATAATGATTATTATTACTTCTATTTATCTTGAGATCTTCAGCATTGATTGTCGATAATTCTGAAAGTTTATCCTTCAAGAGCTGTCTTGCATTTTCTGTGTACTGGTAATTATGTTGTGATGCTAAATTCAAAAGAAACAATTTGAAAACTCCGTATATATCCAGAGAATCCACTATTTCCATTTTGATGATCCTGTTGTTATTTTCCTGTGGCGTTCAATTTATTCAAGACAAAACACAAAAATATTGTTCTCAAAAATGTTCGCCCTCGAGATAATAATGATGCAGGATACAGTTCTTTTTTTATTTTGCCAATATTTGATCTGAGCCATCTTTTCTTACTAGGTGGGATTACGTAACAAAGTCAAATTGTTGATTCTATATAAAAGTTACAAAGTGATAAAAATAAATAAAATTACAAGTCGATAAGATTAACGATTTCCGGTTCTTTTTTCGGTTCCGGCACGGTAGCAGGCTCCTCAACCGGAAATAGATTTTGCCCAGTTTCAGGAATTTCCGCCGCAGTATTAGCATTATTTGAGATATCTGGAATTAGTGCGTATTGAACCGATTCTAAATGTGGTAACTTATCCTCAGAAATTGAATTCAATGATGTATTAAAGTTATTCCCTGATAGTGGAACTGAAGTTGCATATGCTGGTGATTTATGTGATTGCAGTGGTGCTTGATGCAATTGCAATGGCACTTGATGTGGGATTGGTGTATATGATGACTGCACAGTTGAAGTATAGGTCGATTGTGGAGATATACCGTAATTTGTCGTTGGTGGTTGTAAATGAAGTGGAGTGGCTGTATTAAGTTGCTGTGGGAAAGTATACGACGGTTGTTGTTCGTACGCTTGCAATTTATGCACCTCCGGAGCGTAACCATATGTGGTTTGTGGAGACATGTATTGTGGAGGGCCTGATCCGCCAGCCATATACTGTGGGTATGTATGGGCCGGTGCAAAACTTGAAGAGGTTTGCATCTGCAGCATTTCTTGTTCTTGTCTTAATCTACATTGTAAAGTTTCATCAAATAGTCTACTGATTGTGAAAAGTTTTGAGTATAATGACTGTAGTCTATCTATTTCCATACGCTCTTTTGCTAATGCCGATCCAACCTTTGGATGAAGTAAAACCATGGCAGATTGTAAATGAACTAAAGCTGGATCAAATGTTCTATATTGTGGAGGTGTATTTTTCAATTTATCAATTGCTTGTATAAAATCAACAACATTTTTTTCGTCAGTGCCTCTTATGCCATCATACGGTACTTTTGACCGATTTACAGGTGGCTGTTCTGAAGCTGATTGTTGCATTGATATCGCTTGTTCGGGACTTCGGGGGGTCAAACCGAATGGTTTATCGGAAATGATATTTGCATATAACCCCGTTGAGCTCTCTTGCACTTCTGGTTCTTTGATTGTTTCGACCGATGGTTCGGTTTTGTGATTCGAACTTAACTTTAAGTCTTGCAAACTTGCTTGGATTGCGGCTTTCATCGCCTCATCTTCATCTTCATCATTCATTTGAGTTGGCTTTGGATTACCAGTACTTGGAACATGCACAACTTTTGTTGATGGGTCTTGCATGGATAACTCGATTGCTTTTTTGATTTCATCATCCTCATCAGTTATGGAGTCACCTTTCGAATGAGAAATGGAATGTTTTCTACCGTGTCTACGTTTCTTTCTTTTGGCTTTCTGATCTGCATAACAATTATCACACACTCTAACAGGGATGTTTATTCCCAATTCTGGTAACTCGATAGTTTTATCGGAATGTTGGCCACAGAACACACCACCACACGAACGACAATGATGTTTTCTATTCACAAAAGTAAATAGTTTGGAACACATCATGCAAGCATCTGAGTCTTGCCATTCGGGAGCAACTTTGGACTCAATCATGGTTGAATCAACAAATTCTCTAATCATTGGGAACACAAATCCGTCATCTTGCAATTTTTTATATGTTGAATTTATGTAGTCAAATTTAGGATTTGTACTAACCAGGATTGACCAGGTCTGAATGTTTTCAAGCATGTAACTCTTTAAACTTTCGTTTAAACTTTCATCCTTCAATTTAACTATCAATGGATCCATGAACTCTTTTGACGCAATTTCATTAATAAAATGCTCACCACCATTTTTGATACAGAAGTCTATCAATTTGAAAGCAGATTTTTGCAAATTGGAGTTCTCAGCATCCATGAATCTCTTTTTCAATGCCCGCATGGCGTCTTTTGGGGCAACTTGTTTTGAACGTATCAAGTCGCTAATCTCCAAAGCTGTGGCAAAATCTATATCTCCATTAGGAATGGATTCTGAAGTTGCTTTTTCAATTTTTTCGTCCAATGCTGGATTCTTTCCTGAGCCGAACCAAGACATGATTGTTTGTAAACTTGGTGCAGTAGACGTGGACAACTTTAGTGAAAAAGTACAGGATATTGTGGAAGGCGTTAACTGCAACCACAAGAAAATCAAATCAGCACATGTTTTCTTATTCGCTCCAACGTGTGAAAGATAGATGTGCTCCAAAATCTGAAATAAAGGTTATGCTTTCAAAGTATATCTATTATTAGTAAAATGTATATTAGTATATATGTAAACATTTCTACGAGAGTGTTTCTATACGAGTTAATGGGTCTGTATTTGTGGCAAGCGCAATTAAAGATTCAATAGAGATGGATCTTGAGCTACGATAGAAGGCGTCGTGACTGTTGGACTCAACAGGTTATGATCGATGAGACTGCCAATACTTCTAACTGGTCTTAATGAAGGAGACTCGTCATTTGATACCTCTGAAAAAACAGACATCTGTCTAGCAGTGTGCGTGTCCAGTTCCTCTTCTAAGGAATCTTTGATGATAGTATCCCAGTCACTTCTTAGGACAAAAAACAATTCTGAAAGGGAAACAAACACCAATGCAACAATCATACCAATCCAAAGGCCAAACAATTTAAGATTGAAATAAAAACCAAATAAGAATGCCACTGGTAATGCCAAAACGTAATAACTGAATAGGTTCAACCAGCCACCGATATATTGTCTTCCTTGACCTCTTAAAATACCTCCTAAAACACAAGCTAAACAATCCGGAACTTGATAAATTGCGCCGATGATTAGCACTTTTGAGGCTAGTTTAACAACAGCCTCATCATTCGAAAAAATTTTGGCGATTGGTAATGACCAAATACTCAGGAAGGAGCAGTTCAAAATACCAAAAATAATGGAGATATACGTAACTGCATGAGTTGAAACGATTGCTGCATTTTTGGATGCTGAACCTATAAACCATGCAATCCTGGTTGAGCCAGCAACAGAAACTGCAAAGGGAATTTGGTAAACTGTAACACAAATTGTTGAAACGATTGATTGGGCAGCTAACGATTCAGTACCAAACCTTGAAGATGCAAATGAGATAATCTCAAAGGCTAACCATTCAGCTTCAATCATCAAAATACCGGGACCTGCCAATTTTAAAGCTCTGGACCAATGTTTAAAAACATCGAAAGAGAATCCACACCAACACTGATAACCGTTAATGAAACAGGAGTAAAATAATAGCATCAGCGCCATCAGGGAGTTTGTGATGACGACAGCAGTTGGGGCGCCCAAGAATCCAAAACCTATTTTTGCGTTCCAAACTAGAAAATAAGTTAGGATGAAATTGAAAGGGGCGCATATGACCAATACGATTGTTGATGCATGGAAAATACCCTGAGCTTGTAAATATTGTTTCAAGACTTCGAAAATAATGAAACCGGGAACCCCCCAAACCAAGACTCCTAAATATTGGGAGGCTAGAATACATGCTTTAGTTTCCGTAATAACTGATGATAGTAAAGGGTAAGAACCCCAAGTCCAAAATGCATAAATCGGTAAAAACAATATGATCAACATGAAAAAACATCTGAGTGCATGTAAACCAACCATTTTATAATCTTTACGACCATAAGCCTGGGGGCACAAAGTGGATAAGGACGATGCGATACCTTCGATTAATGCATAGGAGGATATGTTTGCCAGTAGGTTGGATAGAGAAACGGCAGCCAATTCATTTGAGCCGATATTACCAACAAAGAAGACAGAGGCGACCGTTAGGGAATATTGCAGAAGTAGAGTTATGATTAGGGGAATTGAGGAATTCATCATCATTTTAATTTCCATACTGACAGTAGTTTCGACGGGTTGGTACTGACCATCCTTGATGACTGTTGATGCCAGGTGAAGTTGCTGTGCTCTTGCAGAATACATGGAAGAGGCACGTCGTCTTTGAATCAACGATTCTTGGCCTTGAGCTAGTGATTCATAGCCATGGAAATTATCCGTTTCGTCGGGTAGTAGTGGGAACGAGGCATGATTAGTTGGTTCCCTTTTGCCTTTACCAGTCATTTTATAAAAGGAACGAAGGACGGGGATGTTAGAATGGAAAAGTAACAAGAAAGGGAAAAAATGCCCAGAAGCAGTAACTGACTGAACGAAGACATTGTATTACAAAAAATAGAGACCGCCAGCCCACAGCTGATAAGAAGAGTCACGTGAGTTACGTAAGTTTACTTGAGTTCAACTGACGATATACAACCGCTATGTTGGAATAAGCAAGGTGCAAAAGGTTTGGGAAGTGGTTACTGGGCACGGCATCAATCAAATTGGTTAGTTGACTGGGGTTAGTGTTGATCTCAGAACTTCCTGCTTGCGGGCGTTTGTGGCGCAAGAACTTGTCCGGAGAAAAACGCTATTGTATTTGCTTGCATTACGATTCTACATCTGCTGGCTGCTTTGCCCATCACGGTGTTTTTTCCATACGATAGTCCTAGCACGGCAGAGAGGAGGGGGAGAAAAAGGGGCTGTCACGTGCGCTTTGGATGGCAAGCCGAACGAGATCTTTTTTTGGCGTGGGGCGGACGATCGGCGCTGTCTGTAGGGCCTTACGTAATTGCCGTGACGCCGGACATGTTCCCACGCCGTCTCCCGTGTGCAGTGCATTTCGGCTGCCGATGGGGCCCTGTTGCACATATATACAGCTGCCCCGTTCCGTGGTTGCTCACGGCCATCACAATAAACACGTCCATCCCCACCACTAATTACATCACGTCAATCACGATCACGGCCACAGCCCCCGTCGTCGTTTCCCCGGGCGCCGTTGCCGTCGCCGTCGCCGGCCGCACACAAACCCTGAAGCCCTAACCCTGGGGCTGTTGCTGACCCGCGCACCTGAAATGGCAGCCACGCACCTTTGCGCGCAGCGGCTGGCAGGTGAAAATTTTTCACTTGCCTTTTCTTTTATAACCAATCTCTGCTGTCCTCCACTCGAAGTTCCTGTCGTCTCATACCAGTCCTCTTTGCATTTTTCTTTTCTTTTCTTTTCTCCTTTCCTCTTCTTCTTTTGCTTCTTCCCTCCTTTTTTCTTCTTCCCTCTTTCTTTCCTCTTTTTTTTTGTACTTAAGCTAATTCATAAACAATGGGTAAAGAGAAGCTACACGTTAACGTCGTCGTTATTGGTCACGTCGATTCTGGTAAATCCACTACCACCGGTCACTTAATTTACAAGTGTGGTGGTATCGACAAGAGAACCATCGAAA